>OMLP01046022.1:17195-37541 GCA_900302685.1 Spondyliosoma cantharus
TCTTGGAAGAACAGCAGAAGGTGTTGCTGAAGGGCCCTCAGCAGTTTAACTTGGTAACTCGAATGTAATGCTAATACATAGTGAGCCCAGTGCACAATTATGTATTTGGTGAAATCATCCAGGTAAACTGAGTTTCTTGTAATTTGCATGTGCAATGAGCAGTTCCTAGAAATGTAGAAATTGAAAGACAGTGTGAAAAAGTATATAAGTCTCCCATATGAATAGTACTCAAAGCATCTGTATGTATGTACATACTGTATATTAAGGGTCGACTGACTACCACTTTCCACTATTCTGTGAATGCATATTTACATTATAAAACAAGTCCCCATCTTCTTCAGCTGTTTAGGAGACTGCTGCAATATGGTTTTGCTGTGAAACTCCAGAAATGTTTTTGTGGAATTTAAAACCTCTGTTGACTCTCCATCTGCCTGAGGGAAAGTAGATCGGGACCGAATTTTCATTTTTGGCTGAACTTAGTATCTAATAGTAAACGTACTTCAAGTCATTTTATTATCTTATTTTATATCAAAAGAAGTAACAGTTTATTCTAAATACAGATGCATGTATGTACATAATGCATTCTGTGGGTTGAGCCAGTTATAGGATACGATGTGCAGCAATTTTCTATCAAAATAGAATCTGATTGTCAATAAAACAAATTACTTTAAAAATGTGCTACTGTGGCTGAGACGCTGCAATCTGCAAATTGACTAGTAACTAAAGTAACCACATAAACCAAGTGGAGTATAATATTTGCGTCCAAAATGTAGCAGAGTGGAATTAATGTAGCAGAAAATGGAAAATTCTAAAGCACGAGCACCTCAAAGTTGTACTCAAGAATAGTACTTGAATGAATGTACTTAGTTACATTTCATCACTGCATATAGTATAGGTTCACTTGATCACCAAATACTTAATGACTCATTCATCTTTGCTCATTCACCACAAAGTTAAATGGACTGAACTTTTTACTCATTCAGTTACAATGAGTGTGCTGAGCACTCACACTGCACAGTGGCAGGAAGTAAAGAGTTAAATATGTTAAGTGAAGGCATATTTTCCCTCTTTGCCCCATGTGATGCTGAGTGGCAGCAGAACTCTCAGTCGCAGACGTTGCTGAAGAAGGCCAAATAAAACCAAATCTATCTTGCGTGGCTGAATACCACAAGAGGTTATGAGGGAAAATATGTTTTTCCCTCCAATATGGGTGAAGCGACCCTTTAAATGTCGCTTTCCTTTGCTCTACTTATTCATTTGGATCACAATCAGCTTTCCGCTCGGTCAGTCTGTGTGTCAACTGGCTGCAGCTCCCACACTTGTATCCTTATTCTGCTCCATCTGTGTGCAAGCTGGGCCACATGCAACTCTGCTCTCATCTGCAATATGGGAGTGGGAGTTTTTTTTCTTTTTTCTTTTTCCAGACCAAATATACACGGCCACACATGTCTGTGCAATCAGACACATAAACATATGCACATAAGGCAGAGACACATGCACACACATTGAATGAAACTTTCTTAATTGTAATGTTTTTACTTCCTGAGACTGGATGCTGCCCTGAAGGCGTCATGATGCTGTCACATCACTCACCTCAAATTGCCATGCGAGCTCACATGTCAAGAACGAGTGTGCAACGTTCAAAGAAAACATACATTTTGAGAAAAAAAAAAAATACATGAAAAGAACACGTTTTGCTCACCATCCACAGTGGCAGGAGAAAGGTCTGCGCTGGAATCCCCTCTGATGGAGGATGAGTGCGACCGGCCTGGAAAAAGTGAAGAGAGAGAGAGAGAGAGCACAGCAGAGAGTGGCAAACGCTCTGTGAGCCACGCCACTTTTGCCGTTTCAGATTTCAGGCTGAAGGATTGTCTGGATGGTGCAAAAAAAAAAAAAAAAGAAAAAAGAAAAAAAAGATGTCGTTAACCATGAGGACAAATCCCTCCTTCTGCCTCTCCACTGTTCACCTCCCCCTTCAGTTTCCCCCAAGAGTGTCTGGGCTCTGCGGCCTGCACACAGATTGTTCTTGTTAGGTAGGAGTTTATAATGTGGTGTGGGGGCAGGGACCTCTCCCCAATCTCCTACAGTCTGCTGTGTGGCTAACTGGAAGTGCGAGGGCGAGACGAGGACAGGCAGGATGATTAAAAGAATCCTCAATGACTATAAAACCATCCTAAACATCACCCTTAGCGTCGTAGGTGCTTTTTAAAAAAATATCCTTGTGACTGACAGCCTGACCCCTTTCTGTAACCTCAGCCTCTGACACTGATGACGAACAGCAGGCCTGACAGAGTCACAGAGTGACCGGCTAATGCAGGAAGAGGTTAATGTTTCCTGTGTGGACGAAACACCCCCGTAACAGCTAGGACAATCAAACTCACACAGTGTGTGTGTGTGACCACTTTAGGGAGAGCGTGTGACTGCGTATGAAGTGATCATGTGCGTGCGTGAGTGAATGCATTTTTGGCAAGTGCTTGTGATCAGTGGAGATGAGTCTAGCTTTATATGGTCATTGGGAGCAGGACATGAGGTCCTGCATCCTCCAGGTTTACATTCTCAGTCTCAGCTCTGTTGATAGTCACCGCCGGCGTCTGTTTCAGCTGGAGAAAAAAAAGAAAAAATGAAAAAAAGCACAGCTCCACGGCACTAATATGCATTCAGGGCTCTGTTTTCTTTGCGCAGGAAGGGAAGTGAACATGAAATCCAGTCCAGGGTAGAAGAAAAGCCTTTCATAAAGCCTTTCATAAATAAGGGAACTGTCTTAGTCCAGAGAGCAATGACTGTTAACCATTTAGAGATACAGGACAAAAACTCCTTTTACACAAATTACTCAGGACATGTTCTCATTTTGAATCTCAGAGTCAACAGATAGCTGGCTGAAGGAGAAAACCCTTAGTAGCGCCTTATTTTATGGGTCTGTACAAACAATTATTAGTAAGGACAGGACAACATATCAATATCATCGTGATTTGTTATTGATCTGCTGGCATCAAAACAGATACGATCAGATTCCCCTGTAAATGTAACTTACTAGAGTCACTTCCTCTACACATTTTAACTTTGTGGAGCAGTTCTGCTTTCTGGCAGTTCAGCATTTTGCCAGTTTGTGATTACCTTACAGTGGAATGACGGTTCTCGTAAAACAAGATGTAGTCAGTGTGTGATAGAAAGGCAGTAAGTTAAGACTTTTGTACCTGGTTTCATTTAACTTGGCAAAGAAATTCACAATTCCTGTTTTTCAGGGGATTGTTTACTTCTCGAGTTGAATAAAATACTCTTTATGTCAGCCAGGGTGGTAATTCCTCTTTGGTTCTCCAGATAAAGAAAGCAACAACATAAAAACATACCAGCAGTTAGTAATACAGACATATAGACCAGAACGCATTACACATTAAAAACAGTTCATACCAAGTCCCTGGTTTAAAACTCATGAGTCACACACAGGCTCTTGGAATAAACAACTTCTTACATACTCTTTTAGTTGTCACAGACATCGTGATGTATCATAGATCATCGTCTTGCAATGTATAAACTCTCATGGTACAATTGTAGTCATGCTCGATATATGGTTATATTGTAACTCTAGTTATGTGTTAAAACGTACTTTTTGTAAGAAAAGTTTATTTTTCGGAGTCTCAACTCATCAAATAAGACCACTAAGATCACTAAGAAACCCCCCAAAACACCAACTCAAAAACAGAGGTGCAAAAGGTGCACCGCATTATGTAATTCCTTATATAACTTTGGGAAAAGAATACAATGTGTACAGTATATGTGTGTAAAATTACCAAGACAAATGCTTTAAAACTCTGTAAACTTTTCTAAACTGATCTGAACTTTATGTCTACTTTCTGCAAAATGACTACCAAATCTTGCCAGTAACTACTAAACAATAACAGACCTGTAAAATAAAGCATTACCAACCTGTAAACAAGACATTAGTTTAATAAATTAATCCCAATACAGAAAGTGTCTATATAAACGCCAATATAAACAGTCACATAAAGTTTACCATGTATCAAATCACAGCGTTTATACAATGAGCCTCACTGCCACCAGAACACCAGCAGTAAACTGAACAGCGTCTGTGAAGAACAGTAATCCTTTGACAAAAAAAAGACTTCCTGTCTCCTGTTGCTAAGTGAAACGCCATCAGGGCTCAGCTCAGGATGTTTTCAAAAAAAGACATCTTTGATCACTCGCCCCATCCTGGCTTAACGTCCCCGGGGAAGGGCAAGTGTAATATTATGCAAAAAGTCTCGACTCTCGCCGAAAACACACATTTGATGACCTCCCCAAATGCCAGATCTAGGTTTAATAGCACATAAACATGCTGCAGAAACTGTTGATGTGTAGCTTTGTGGTTTCTGTCTCTTCCTCCACAGGATTAGGGCGTGCAGCGAAGCCAAGCCACCGACATCAAAGGGGAAGTACGAGTTTATTCAAACAGCAACTGTTTCCACATCATTGACATCCAGAGGTGGGACCAAATCATTGTTTTACTAGTCACAAGTCAAGAAAGGCAAGTCCCAAGTCCTAAACTTTGAGTTTCAAGTGCTAAACAAGTCATTGTGTCTCTCTTTACCAAATGTAATGTCATTTTAACAACAGAGCCTAGACTTTCCATCCTTTGTGCAACTTCAAATACCAAACAAAGTTGTTCTGTCTCCATCTGTAAGTCTTGTTCTGCTTCCTTTGCATCCTACAATTCGTTTTTTTGTTGACCACTGCCTATCATTCCTTTTCCAACTGGAAACAATAAGGTCACTTAAGTTTTTCATGATTCTCTCCTGCAACTTATTCGGAAGCTAACGGACTGGTTTAAACAAAATGGATCTGAGAAGTTAAGCTGTCACCCGTGTCCGTTTGTTTGTTGGTTGGTTTTTCAGTAAAATTACAGAACAGATTTCAATGAAACTTGGATGGAGGATGGGTTTTGGCCCAGAGTAGACCCCACTAACTTTGTGTAGATCCACATACAGGATCCAGGAAATTTTTCTCACTTTCTTTAACATGGGCCACTTTTTCAAGCATTTCAAGCATTTTTCAAGACAAAAGGCTCAAGTCCAAGTGAAGTCACGACTCAAGTCACTGAAGTCTTTTTTGATTTTGTCAAGTTGAGTCTAAAGTCGTGACATAAAAGTGACTTGAGTCCAAGTGATGTGACTCTGATCTACACCTCTGCTGACATCAGACGGATCAGTCCAATCTGAGGTCTGATGAAAGCATGAAAGAGACAATAATAATGTTTCCATCTAAACATAACGGTCATTTTCAGGAAGGAAGCTGCTGAGAGTGAGGTTATCTCCTCCATCCTCATCACTGTCTCCACCATGATGGTGCATCACCAGGATTCCGTTGGTCACTGGATTGCGTCGCCTCGTGTAACTGTAATCACTTTCAGGCAGCAGGGCTGAGATGCACATCATCTCAGTGGCCTGCTGAGGTTTCTTGATCCTGTACTTCCTTGTTGACAGCTTGGTGCAGAGGATAACGGTAGTCACCATGAAGATGGTGGCCAACACAGCCAGGCAGGCGATGGCGATGAGGGATTGTGTCACCAAAGCCCGGGTGGAGCAGGGTTGGACGTCAGTGTGTGGCGGGCTCTTTGAGGTTTCACTGGGCACTGGTGGAGTTGATTTCGTCGTCGGGATCGGCAACCTCTTGGGCACGCGATGGATGAAGACTCCTGTGGTACTGTTGGACACTGCTTCAGTGGTGCTGTTGGCAGAATCAGTTGTGAACGAGATTGTGGAAGACTCAGCAGAAGAACTAGTTGAGCCCAAGTTAGTGGAAGACTCAGCAGTAGAACCAGCTGAGGCCAAGATAGTGGAAGCCTCGGTGGTCGAGCTCGCCCCTACTGCGTCAGATGTGGAGATGGAGCTTCTCGTCATAGAAGCAGGCTGGGGCGTTGATGAAAGCTCAGTGCTGGTGTTTGATGTCTCGCTTTTTGAGCTAGAAGAATATGTGGTGTCAGTTGCTGCCTCAGAGGTGGGGTTCACTGTCATTGTGGATGTAGAAGCTGAGGGACTTCTGAGGTTCTGGATGAAGGTGATAGTCGACACAGAATCAGCAGGAGAGGTGGTGGAAGATAAACTGGATGCAACTTCAGGCTCATTGGTGGAGGTAGGCTGTGGTGAAGACACAGAATCTGTTGCTGAAGATGCTGCAGAGGTCGTCGCAGATGGGTTCACGTCAATCAAAGTGGCGGGTGTATGTTGGTGTAACTGATCCTTTGTAGGTTTTACTGTTTCTGAGATTGTTGTGTTAGAGGAACGCTGTGCTTCACCTGCAGCTGTGGACACTGCTGCTGAGGTATGAAGCTGTTGTGAAGCTGAGTTGCTTGCTGTTGTCGCTACAGTGCTCATAGCAACCGAAGTTGTCGTCATGTCATTTGAGCTGTCGCTCCTGTCAGTGACGAACACCTCTTCTCTATCCGCTGTGGGTGTAGCTGTGGTCTCTGCTCCTGCAGAACCAACTTCTGCAGGTTTGTCTGTTTTATGCCAGGCTGTACTTTCAGTATGAACCACATCTTCACCGATCAGCCGCTTGGTTGTTGAGGTTGAGGAAATGTTGCTGGTTGCTGGAGTGGAAACGCTCATGGACTCAGTAGAAAACAAAGCAGATATTCCCCACAGCAGCGCCAGATACATCTTCATGCTGAGCAGCAACATTGTTGCTTCAAATAAGACCTGAAATGACAGAAAGGAATCAAATTATGAGGTTGAAATGCAAAAATATTAAAGGGCCTCTGTTGAAATTCTGTGTTGTGCTGGAAGCCAGTTAGTTAATCTGTCTGTAACGTTCTGTTTCAGCTCCTGTCTCTCTAAGACTGCCCCTCATGAATCTGCTCTGATTGAACAACTCGCTCACACATGCCTGAGCCAGAACCACTAACAACAACAGAGCAAAATTGGGACTACTGATGAGACGTTTTTCTGTTGGAGAGAGGAGCTTCTGCAAGTTTGGACTTTGACCCTTTTTTAACTTTAAAGATCTTTTACATGCACAAAAACCTTTATAACAAAAACAAAATAACAAAAAAATAGGTGTCCTTTAAACAAAACGGCGACAGGCTTGTAAAGGCAATCGGGACACATGGGGAAGGTCCCATTTTTCATATGGCCAGTAGAAGTGATTAACACATGCACATTGCAACAAATTCTTTTGTGTAAAGCCTCTTTAAACAGTTGTTGTTATAAAGCATCACAAATATCAGTGCGTCATGTGTCTGCCAGTGCCATCTTATGATGAAACGGTCATGCATGTTTCACCACACCCATTGCCACATTTTCACAGGGGAAAAAAAAACAGAACTCCTGCATTTTGGAGTAAATCTGAAACTTTCAACTGAAACTGAAGGCTATACAAGCAGAATCAACATTTAATGGGGACTTTTTTCTGAATGAGAAAAAGCTGCAGCAAAGGATTCAGAGTCAGGTAGGAAGTAAAAATCCTGAAACATTTTAAGAGGGCAGAAAGTAAACTTTATCCAACACCATTACACAAAGGAAACAGTAGAACCCCAAAACTTAAAAAGATTTGACATGTGTCCTCAGTGACACCTGTCAGCGTCTTGCTCACCTTGCTTGATGGATGTGAGGATAAAAGTGGAGTTCAGCTCATCTCAGCCTCTGGGAGAACATCCACTGACTGTAGCACTGCTTTGTGGAGAAACAGGAAATGTTCACAACTTTGAAAAAAACAAAACTAAAAGCACTATCTAACATTTTATGGTAAGTCAGATACAGACACTTCCCTTAGAAACCCGCAGCTTTAGTTTGCATCAATGAGGAAGTCAAATAATTTAAGAACTTAGATGTATTCATTGGCAGGAGATGTGTCTTACCTCACAGTCTGAAAGCTGAGGGGAGCTCAGGTGTTGATGTGCGTAGCATGTTTGCTCTGCATGTCCTGGTGTTAAAGTAGCAGGAAGTGCTCAGTTCTGTAAACAGATGCTCCTCGCATGTCAGCCTCGGATCACACTTCTGTCTAAGATTTGAAGCTGCGTGTCATGTGGGTAAAAAGCAGTTGCTCAGGAACTTTAAGGCGCTGTCAGCTGACCACAGTGACAGAAGATAAGATACACGAGCACGCAGAGGCAAAAATCAGCTGAACAAAATCCTTGTAGTCGATCAGAAAGTCAGAGGAATTAATGGATTTGAAGTGCAGCAGTTTGGTGTCTGATTTGGTGTCCTGGTGGTGTTAAAGATATGAAGCCTCGGACCCTGTGGGGAAACAGACGTGTTCTTCAAGTGTGGAAATCATAACTGTCATTTCCTGTATGACTGAGTCATACAGCGATGTTCTCAGAACAAAACTTGAGGTTTAGAAAATGTCAAAATGACACGGAGATAGACCTCCATTTGTTTTTTTTAGTGTTTTGAATGTTGCCATGCAGGGACAGAATCACGCACATTACAGAATGTCTTGAATGTCTCAGAATGACGTAAGCTGAAAAAATAGACGTATACAGGATATTCATTTGGCAATATTTACCCAGAACATTCTCTGAAATTACTCTGACGCAGGCCATACTCAATTCTATTAATATTCTCTGATCTGATGACGCTATGACCAATAGACTAATTCGGGCCATAGCTACTGATGAAGTCACAAAGGTCGTGTTCTCAGTATTTTTTCTAGGAATCTGGGGAGCTGTAGTTAAGTGTTATCATTTAAAATGAATCACAGTAGTTCTTACTAAGGAAAAACCAGTGCCTGTACTCTGAGACATTTACTTGACATTTCTTTTTGAGTTAAAACTTTTCATAAAAAAACATAGAAGCACCTAAATAACATAATCTATTATTGTTATTATTATTATTGCTATCAAATATTAAACCAGTGCTTCTGAGCCTTTACTGCTATATAAAATGAGTTGTTAGCAGTTACACAGTTAGAAGTAATAATCAGTCCTCAGGTTCTCTGATGATGTCCTTTCGATGACCTCATGACTGCGGCTTTAGCTCCACCATCAGGCAAGAAAAGAAGTGACAGCCAGCTGAAGACATTCTTCAGCTTTGGTGGTGGTTGGAACTGAGGTTGAGTTAGAACAGAAATCATTATCTTGATTAATTATTTGATATTATGTATTTGTTTAAGTCATCTCAGTAGCAAATATTCCTCTAAAATGTACTGGTTCCAGCTTGTGTTTTTTTTCCTCTTCTTTGATGGTGCATTGGATATCTTTGAGTTTTGGTCCTGTCAAGCTAAGCATCCATCATTTTGTTTTTTATTATTTCCTTTTTTACAGACTAACAAAAAAATAATCAAGAAAATAGATGAATCAAATATGAAGCAGCCTTAAATCTTTAGATTGAGTGCTATCAGTACAACCACTACTCACTATCATCTTTACCTGGTTAGTGTTCATAATCATCATATATTGTGTTAAATATGAATCTGCAAAGTAAATAACAACCACAACTATCTATTAGACATTCTAAATAAGTCCTAATGAATGTAACATTTTAAAAAGTAACATTTCTCCAAATATTTGAGTAAATGTGCTACATTATATTCCACCACTTCCTGCTGATCAGAGCTTACATATCTAGTACAACTTCCAGCAGATCCTGTAGCATCAAAGTTTCACTTCACTGGCTGACATTTCCATAAATCTGTAAATGATCTCTACACTCCTGACCGGATAGAGATTACTAGAAGCCCAAGGAATATGAAGAAAGGAAAGAAAGTTTTCATGTGTAAAATCTTTATTATGTGCACAGAACTGTTTGTCAGGGGTTCAGTGAAACACAAGCTGGGTGAGTGGTCCCTTCCCAACACCAAATACGCACTGGAGAGGGCGACTGTAGTTTGACCCTTAACAGTGACGAGAGGCACCACCACATTTGCACAACATTTACACCAGAGAGATGCAACCCCCCCATCCCCCCTCCCCAATAAAACCCAATGTCGAATTTTCAAGCCCAGAGGAAACAGGAACAAAAAGAAGAATCCGGGAAATTCTTCCACATTCATAAATCTGATGGTTGATCAATGAGCAAACTGGTGGGAGGGAAAAACAGCTATTGTTTAAAAAAAAAAAATTCCAGCTCGACTAAATAAATCTACCAGGTTGTGACTGGAATGTACGACAGGAGAGAAAAATAAAAATGTAAAAGCAGTGCATGAAAACCGCACACGATTCATATTTGGCAACACAAAAGAGTAACAATGGAAATACTGATGCTACATACAGTTTTTTGAGTAGTAAGTACAAACTTCACATGAGAATGTTTTACCACAAATTTGAAAATGATAAAAAAAAAGAGTTAAGACTTTTTTCCTTCAACAAAAATGTCCTTTTCTTCAAATGTGTACATGAGCTGCTGCGAGAGTTTCTCTGTGTGTCGGGGGCGTAGAGTGAAACTTGATGAGGAAAAATATAAAGTTTGTCTTGGAATGTCGGCCCGGTGTCGTCGCAGGGACGACGCTTAGCTCAATGAAGCCGAATCTAGTGATAATTTTGGCTGACCCCCCATCCATTTTGGTTCTTTCCAAAACGATGAACGATCCTGGGAAGGAGCCGGCGTCTTCACATGGACACCTTGGCGACCTGCTCTTCCAGTCTGGCAATTCGACGGTCTTGGAGGATGACACGGTCCCTGAGTGACTTGAACTCTCGGAGTACCTCTTCCAGTTTGTCTTCTATTTTCTGGTCAAAGAATGGAAAGATGGTTAGCTCGACCTCTCGTTTGACTCTGCTGGCTGATAAATACTGCATCTTATCTACTTTAAAATAACATTTTCCTGCCTTAATGAGCTGAGATTTTACAAGAACTGAAACTCTCCAGCAGTCAACATTTTCCCTGGCTGGTCCCTACTGAAGTGTGACCCAAATACCAAAGTATGTGCTGATCCATAACTTTAGAGGATTGTTCCAACCATAGTAATTACTGTGAATCCAAATGTCAGCAGAAAAATGCTGTGCAGCAGGAAACAGTCTTACTAATCTGTGAGAAGAGCCTAGTTAAAGTAAGAAAAAATAGAAAACACAGTTGAAGGAAATCATGCAAATAACATGATTCACACTCACTACAGAGGGCTGTGGAGTTGAAACATGCTTTGGGACAGTCGGGAGGTTTTCTGCTTTTGTGGCCGGCTTGGTCTCCAGGACGTTCTTCGTCTTGACCACTTTCAGATCGCGGTTCTTCGTGGACACGTAGCCGTCTTTGAGCGAGATCAGGATGGGCCCGCCGTTCTTCCCAGCGAACCACTCCTCTGCCTCCAGGGCGGGATCGGGGCCGGCCGTGTCAGGATACAGGTCGTCCTGGAACAGATCCGACTGGACAGGTGGAGGGGACACAGGAAACGTCATGAGGAGAGGAAGGACGGTGCAAAATGCCGAAGGGACAAATATACACAAACATTACTTGATGTAGACACAGACTTACCTTACGTGGGACTGTCATGATGATTGGCTCACATTTTCTCTCATGTAGCTTGTAAAACCTTCAGAGAAGATTAAAATAATATGATTAATATAATTTACAGCGTGACACGGTTAACTGCAAGATGTAAAATCAAAAAATTAATATAAATACAAACTTCTCAAGAAACTTTTCTTGGTATAAAAATATACTATTTATCTTATTATAATGTGAAAAGTTTCTTGTTATAACAAATCAATTCACATAACATTTTCATGCTTTGTGTACTCTGACGTTTCCAACAATTAACTTCATCAGTAGATTAATCGATAGAGAATACAATCATTAGTTGCAGTGCTGGGATTTTTATGACAAATGATGTAATAATAATAAAATAAAAAAATGAACCATTTACTTTACATTCGCTGCAAAATCCGCAGAAGGATAAACTGAACAGAAGTAATAAACCAACAACCCAAAACATAATTGCTGCAGTACCTTGCAATTTCACATTTGTTGACATCCAGGCCTCTTTTGGGCATGTATCCCATGCCTCTCTGGGGCTCCTTGGTGGAGAAGGTGTTGAGGTAGTGAACAAACGGCGCCTCATCGGTGATCTCAAAGTACCGAATGCTGCTGTCACCCTGAGGACACATGGTCGCAGCTCAGAATCAGTTTGTGAATCGACATATTAGAAGACGAAACCTTTAAAACTCTCTACGAGGCGGCTCACCTTTCCACACAGGTAAACCACGCTTGTGTCGGGGTCATAGAAGGGCAGCAGGACTCCGTTACTGGAGTCCATCTCTTGAACACATATCGGCTCATCCATGTTATCCTAGAGACACAAAATGTGGTAATTGTAGGGAAGCTACAGCGGAACGACTGCCCATGATTTCAGTCCAATAATCTGCTCCTGTGCTCCTCTCCTATAGCCAATATTGAACAATAACAAATCATACTCTGCCAATACTTAGGACTGGAAAAGTGAGATCATGGTGTTGATGTTACCCTTTGACTTTAACCACAAACTGCCCCCAGCTGGAGCTGAGGTGCAACAGCCTTAGTCAGCAGAGACAGGATGAAAATTTGTTTTTGTGGGAAAAATAGGAGAAAGAAAGGAAATTCAGGAAGCGTATGAGAAACTGATGAAAACCAGTGACGATATCTGGACTTCAATCAAAGCAATGTTCTACAGCTGTGTCATGGAGATGGCAGTGTTTATGTGCTGTATCAGTGTGTCAGGATTAAGTGAGATCCACTCTGGTGACGTACGGTTTTCCACAGGGCTAGCTGGCGCTCACTCATGCGGCTAAATCCAGTAGTGAATATGTTTCCGTCTGCTAAAAAGATGGCTCTCATTGGTCGAGCTCCCTCGTGAGCTTTGTCCTTCTCCTGAAAACAGAAACAACACTTGTCAGACTGGGCAGCCATGTTTGTAGGCTCATTCTGGGAAAGATTACTCCACACACGGAGCATCCAGGCTCCAAATCCCTGTGCAGCGCTTCGACTTACCGCGACAACCTTCTTTTTACGGGGGTCGATGACGCGGACCTTCTTGTCCTTGCAGGCGGTGCAGAGCAGGCTGCCATTGCGGCTCCAGCTGACACTAAAGATAACATCAGGGTGCATGTCCTCCAGGTTGATCATGGCCTCTCCCGTGCCCACGTTCCAAATGACAATCTGGTTGTCACACCCTAAAATGGACACATGCAGCGCAGCCTGAATACACTCACCTCTGTGTCCAAGTTTATTTTAAGCGCTTCATGTCAGACAAAACAACGGTGCGGGAGGCGATCCCTGAGATAACTGGTCCGATTTGGAGTTCAGCTGTGCACAGTCGACTAACGGCAAAGACATTTCCCTATACAAACATTTCAGTTTTAGTGCATGAGACGTTCCACGGGCCTCCGTTCAAGCTTACCTGCACTGAGGAGAACGTTGCGAGCGGTGGGATGCCAGGACACGATGCCGACCCTCTTAGAGTGGCCCTCTAGCACGACCACGGGCTCTGAAAGGGGATTCTCCAGCCCGTTCTCAGGGATCTGCCAAACCTGAACCAGGGAATAAACAGTTACATATCAGCCAAAGAAAATCAGGAGCAACAGAGAGAAAATAATCACTGAAATCCTTTTACAGATAGAGCTGCGATGAATTCAACTGAAATAAGAACTATTTTCATAATTAATTTACTGTTTCAGTCATTTTGCAAGCAAAGATGTCAAACATTTGCTGCGTTGAAGGCACAATGCGCTGCTTTTCTTTAAATGTAGAGTTATTTGATGAAAAAGGCAATTTGGTAACGACAACAAGAGTGTTGTTATACAATCTTGTGTTGTATAACAACAATTCATTTCATCTTGAATCTTCCATGAGATTACGCTTAAAACATCTCTGAAATATCTTACACATATTGTAGAGTTGATATATTCAAACAATTAAAACACTTTTTAGCACTTAAAGCACAACACTTGATAAAAAAAATAATAACAACCTCAGAGCTCTTTTTCAGAGATTAACCATGTCCTTACCATGACTGTGCAGTCCTCGGAGCCACTAGCGATGACGTGGTCATTATGAGGACACCAGTCGATGTCCAACACCGGGCCTGTGTGACCACATACTGTAGGGTAGACCTTGTCTATACGGCCAGTCTACGAGACAGGAGACAACTGCTGTTACAAAGGAGTTACAGAGTGAGAGCTGCAGAGGAGCAATAGCTCTGTGGAAGCTGATATCTGTCAGAGAGATATGAAAATGACCAGTTCTACTATCTTGTGTTCTGTAGACTGTACACTTAATGACTCATCTATGACCATCATGCTGCGACTACCCCACGTGTGTCCTCATCCTGGCCTAAAAAACAAGCAATTAAAACCAAGGGCTTGAATAATGTATGTTATGACCTTTTTCACTGTCATCGTGGACGTACATCTGTGATTTCTACAATAATAAATCAATGAACCCGGGGGCCTATTACAGTGGCACAGCGGCACCCATCCCCTCTGTGAGTATCATGTGTTCAATGAGGCAACTGTAACAGGATACACACTGGATGCCTTTACTATCCGGCCGATTTAAACATTGATTATCTCTGGTTTTTACTATAGATATGAGCCTCGGGGGACCGGCAGGACAGGGTCACAGGGTTCATCCTGAAGGTCTGCTGACAGAGAACAAGCCTATAGGATTGATTTACAGCTTGTTCCCAATAGTTTAACATCATGCGGTGTACTATTACAACAACCTTGTATCTCGCTCTGTGTCAGTGCCACACAGCCATCTATCCCAACCTGATTGGCTAAAGATCCTGTGTGCAGGATTTGAACATTTCTGACTTCATACCAAAACAAATAACATACCGCTGCTTACAATCACGCTAACAGGACATAAAACGCGTCTCTCAAAGGCGTGCCGGAGGGCCTCTCACCTTTTGTAGGGGAAGGACGAGAAAGGCTCCTCCCCCGCTGGCGTCTATGATGATGGCAACAAATTTGGGGTTGACGGCACAGAAGGAGCTGTCCCATGTCACCCTGGACACGCGGATGTCATCGTAGCACTGGTCGTTCCTCAGGGCCTGGCCAAAGACATGGCGGAACTTACTCTGTCGCACAACTCGCCGCAGCATGTCTGCAGAGAGAGACAGTTCAGATTCAGTAAGTGTTTTGTGGCGCTGGCAGATGTGTAGCGTTAGTTTGCGTGGCAGTATTGTATGGATACATAGACGCCAAGTCTTTTATTAAATAAATTGTTATTAATATTGCAAATACACAATTCACTTATTGCTATCAGAATTATAAATCACTTGGTTTTTCAGTCCTCTAGATGGTGCTGAGGTTTTTTTTGGGGTAAGGTCAACAGAGGTCACGATCAGCAGGATTGATATGTATTTATGACACGTCTCATCTGTCTGCTTGGCAATCCATTTAGTGGCAATAAAAAATAGGGGGGCCTCTGGTGATTCTCAATCCTAGTGTTTTGCCCAGAAATGTGCCTAATCAAAAAATATTTCTGATATAAATTCAAATGTATAAACACTACACAAACTGATGTTCAACAATCTGAAAATGAGCAAACCCTCTGCCAAAATTTAGCATCCTGAGACACCTTGGGGGTTGGTTTGGTTTACTGCCAGTGAAGTCTGTCTGATCTGACGTTATGCTTATTAGCTGTAACTGAGTTTGTCTCTGGTGCACTCCTCCAGGCAGACATTTGAGGTGAACGGTTTGTGAGACACAGTCTTCATCTAGCTGTGTTTACTTCCTTATCTCAGTGTAAATTTCCAGCCTGATTAGAAGGCAGGAAAAATTAAAGCAGCTTTAAAACAACGTCAGTCTCAAATTTCACCAGATAACAAATTATATAACATTGTAAATTAGCATATTATGAAGAAAATGTATAATTTGCAAGGACTAGCCCTGGTTGAATGTATGATTTAAGTAAAAAAAAATCAAATTTGTGCCTGTCAGAACATGGGGCCCAGGTAGATTCTCAGTTTTAAACCACAGCATGCAAAACCGTTCATGTTGGCAGAACGATGAACAGACTGATCGGTCGACAAAGGAGATACACTATCGGGCTGAATCGTATTGTGATTATATTGACAGACATTGTGATTGTGATGACACATGAGCTCAGTGGGAACGATCATTTTGGCATTTCATTTTCATTATCACTTGAAAAATGATAATGATGTGATTTGCTGGGGTCTTTGCCAAATTAGTATGTTCCCTTATGTCTGGAGAATATGATTTGTATGCATCTCTGTAGCACCACAAGCCTTCATTTATAATGCTAATGATGGGACACATTTGACCTTTATCAAAAAAAAATTTGCTCTTGTGATTTGATTAGGTTTAGCACAGCCGTGTTTAGTAGATTTCTTAATGCCATCCAATAAGCTCTAAGAATAGAATTACAATATTTCACCTACTGAAGTGTACTTAAAGAAACCATTTAAATCCATGTACTGTTTATTCTATTTTACAGTGTATGAATGTCATTCAACCTGGACAGCTCCACTTGTTCCACTTACTGTAACTAGATGACGACACACATTTAAAGTTTTAGCAATCATTAATATTTTAGTCTACCTCACGAAGCTGAATGAGCTCCACTTCCGCAGCTTGCTGCAAAACACAAATCTGCAGCAAGCAGTTTCTATTATAGAGCGTAATCACAGTCAGGCAACTTTACTTGGTATTCTTATCCTTCTACAGGACAGTTATTAATTAAGAATAATTGGCTATGTAACTAACAGAAAAAGAACAAAAATTAACAAGTAAGAAGACAGAATTGTTTTTAAACTACATTTTTCTTAAAAAGTGCAGGAAGGTTTTATCGAGATGGATGCATCATTTATGAAGAATGGCCGCGGTGCTTTTTATGTTTTACCACATCATCTCCTGCGAGTGCACCTCAGAGCTGCTGCTCCACGATTCCGAAAATGATCTTAATTGCTGATCCACATTTAATGATCACGTTTTGGCTCAGTGCACCCTCGAGCATGTTCACCTCTTCCCGTTTATTCCGACTCTCATTTCTGCTTCCAGCCTCAGGAAAGGTCAATTGTAAACTCCTGTCCTCAGAGCCAATTTTGTCGCTGTTGGCTTTTTGACAACTTCGGAAACAGTCAGACCTGATCTGCAGCCAAAACAACAAAACCAAACACAATGGGAATTCTCCTACACCTTGACATGTCTTTGCCTTGCCAATTGTAGTACCAAAAAACAGTTTTTGATACCTGAGGGAGATTTTCCGTCGTTTTAGTGACAGGCTTTCCTGTGTAATTACGTGGAAATATACAGTCTGAGCACAGTAATTAAGCTGCCAGTCTGAAGCAGCATACTGAGCCGTTAGGCAGGCTGCAATAGTTTTCAATAGTTACCCTCAGGTCTGTCATCATGCTACACCACCTGCCTCTCCACATTCAGTCATGGATTTTTAAAAAATGGAAAAAGATGAATTGCAGCCTTCTGGATCTAATAAAGACACATGGATTTTCCCAAAAGCATCCAGTTTTTCAGAACTTGTAAACATGCCTTAAGATTTGATCGGTGATTCTTGATTCGCTGGTTCTTAAAATAGCTTTGATGATCATTACAAGTTCATATTGAGGGGAGTCATTTTTTTATTGTGAAATCAAATTTTTGGAGGTGTTTTCAATTATTTTGCTTTAATTCCATCTTCTTACATTTTTATGGTTCATACATGCAGTTGATTTATGATTTTGACGTGGTTAATACAGTACGTAAACGATGGTGTCAAATATGTATTTAGACAACTGGGTGGTGTTTTCATCCCCAGAATTAAAAAGTTTGATGCAAAAAATAATACAAAAACTAGAGGTCGACCGATTCATTCAGATGACCTTTTCATGGCTGATACTGATCTTTGTGTCAAAATAGGCAGTGAGGGTACTGTTCTTAAGTAAAATTAATAAACTTTTTCTACTACTTTCTTCTTCTTCTTCCTCTCCACTACAACTATTTGAACGATTTAGTGAATAGTGTTCATAGGCTAGTGATTGTGACGTGTAACCAATCAGATGTTGCTGAACATCGTGAGAGGATTTGCATCCGAGCCACAGTAGCTCATTTTTAAAAAACACAGATACTGATAATTGGAAAATGCTGAATATCGGCCCTGATAATTGGCGAGGGCTGATAATCGGTTATCCCTGATAAAAATGGGCACTAATCATATAACTTTAAGGATGTAACCACAACATCCGAACTGTCTATACAGTCCAATGTAAGGGCATTGTTTTGCATTAACAGAAAGACACTTTTTAAAAGCTTAGTTCCTCACCTCACGACGAAATGCATACCTATACTGTACCTCGCCATTCATCTCTATCAGTCTCTAGGTGGATTACAAGAACCTGACCCTCTTTATGAATCAAATACTCACTCTGGATATAGTTCATTCACAGCACACAGAGACATGAAACAGTGATCGTGTGGCTGCAGGGCTGAACGGTGCCTGGGCAGCACAGGGTTACACTTCACGGCTGACCAGAACAACGTGTTCCCTCAGCCAATATTAGCTCCCCATTCAAGAAGCAGCTCTCCTCATTGCAAATATGCATCTGACAAAATGAGCTGCTTCAGCCCCCTGCAAGCTTCAGTTGATGCCATACATTACAACATGCTCTGTGCCCACATCACACACATTGCTGAGCACCATGGTGGCGGCCAGGGCCTTGTTTCAGCAGTCACCGGCTAATGCTATGATATTATTGTCCAGGAGTGCAGGCTGAAGGAGAATATCATGGCTCCTCTGGTATTTAATGATAATACAGCCTGGCCTCCCCTTTCTGTTATTTCTGTGTATGTCTGGACAATGCAACTAAATGGATGCAGCCAAGTACGCAATCATTCGCACTTCAACTTCAATCTTAGCTTTTTATAACACCAGCGTGGTTTACAGTTGGAGCTTCAAGCCATTTCACAGGCGTGTAGTGTGATGGAGGTGCAAACAGCTGCACCATGCTAACGTTAAACAATGGTAGCTGGCTAGCGTTAGCCGATGTTATCACAAAGCTCGGTGTGGTCCCCTCCTCCCCATTAAAACGAGTAGCTGCTAACTGAAATGTCAAACCGACAATGAGCGCACAGCTTTGATTTTAAACTACACTCAGACTAATTTTGAACAAAAATGTTGTAACGCTGTTGGGGAAAAAGGTTTAACGCTAGCTAGAAAGAAGTTAGCAGCGCTCGCTAACGTGGAACAAGGGGGTGAAGAGCGTATGCAGATTTGTATTTTGGTGAGCACGCCCCAGATGTGAGCGGCGCTCGAAAACGCCCCAAAACATGTGCTTTGATAAAATGTTTAGAGCCATGGTAAAATGAGGTATGGTAAGTACAATTAGGTTTAACGATAAAGGTGGCGACGATGATGGTTGATCGTGTACGCCGCACTGCTTCGGCGGCAGCTCAGCAGCTGTACCGGGGCTGGTCCCGTCTCAACCGCCGCTCATACGGCGGAACGTTACACCGCTAGCAAGGAGGAGGCAACCCGAGGGGAGTGTTTTTTCACATTTTCCTTTAAAATATAACACAGGTAGACGTACGACTTATGTGTTCGCTCCATAAAAAGTAGTTAAGTCCGAGTGAAATGTGTCTTTTTTTTAACCGCTCCACTAGCCCTCCACTGTGTTTCGTACCCCAACTGTTCATCCGTTAAGCTAGCGACCTAGCCTAGCCGCTAGCTGTTAGCTGCGGTGGACCGCCGCCAGCTGACGCAAGTGCAGATATTTCCACCCAAGGTTTTAGGCTGCTCCCATTCTCAAACCCATCCAGCGAGCTACATGGATGCTGCACAGCCCCGAGAGACAGATCACATGCATAATGCAAAATGCAAAAAGGGAAGACTTTTCAGGCTTTCTTACCTCCTAAATCTATGCAAGATTTTCGTAAGCACGGGGGTAATCAATCACAACACATGAATCTGGTAGTTTAGGCGCGCCCTTATCCTGCAGGACGTTGCTCTAGTATCCCTTGTCTCCACAAAAAAGAAGCTCAGCCGCTACGTTCTTATTCCCCCTCCTGATTGCAAAATATGTGGCCGGCAGGCAGTGTTTCAAATCTGGTGGTATTTCAGGATGCCAGATGACAAACAGAGCATCTCCTGTCCGCTTCTCACCTGCGGAAGACTAGCAATCGTCTACTCTCATCGTTATTAAATTCAATAGGATACGTTTGACGACCGGCTACTGCACATGCGCAGAAGAGAAGTTAGATTTCATTTGGGCTGTGAATGGGGATGGGGGGGCTGCAGGGAGACTGGGTGTCTCGCTGCATCCTCTCCGTGTCTTTTGAAGTAGACCTACTGTAGCAATGGTTTTTGTTCAGCTGTGCAAAAATGTGGATTTTCAGAATATATTTCATCTTTTGTGCCTCAGGCCGTCCTCCCCTCCCCCCTCTGTCCCATCCCATCCCAGCCCACCCTGGCTTGGGCAGCCCAAACA
>OMLP01046023.1:0-14310 GCA_900302685.1 Spondyliosoma cantharus
AGCGATTGAGATCCCGACCCACCAAACATCCTGGAAAGTTACATTTTTCGCTATAAATGACACAATTACGTAATCGGCATCAGTAAACAGGACGCTGTCTGACTCCCTCGCAGGGAGGGAGGCTGTTTTCTGGGGGAAAGTTCACTGAAGTCTCAGTCGGGAGGGCTGACTGTCGCAGTGATTTCAGGCAGAAATGTGACGAAGAGTCGGTAGGACAGGCGGTAGGACAGGCGGTAGGACAGGCGGTAGGACAGGCGGGAGGACAGACGCTCCTACAGCTGCGGCATTTTTTCCCTCATATAAGTTGCCAAAGACAGCTACAGTTACTACGTTACTTTTGTTTGGTCATGTAATGTTGCTTTGTGGGACATTTCTCTTTATTTCGTTGAGTGAGGGACCTGTGTAGTTGTCAGCCTGTCCGACAAACCCTTGAAATGCGCAGCTGGCTTATCCATTCACACTGGTTTGGTTCGCCAATGCTGCGCCTCTGATACTACCTCTGGAGGCAGATCAGTACTGAAGCGAAATTTCACCCCTCGTCGCCTACGAGACATTCACAAAGAGACGGAAGCGGAGAATTGACGCAGGATTCCCGCATACAAACGGCAGTGCGAATGGGGCTAGTGAATTTGATTGTTGACATTCAAAAAGTGGACTGAATCAGCAGGCTTGAAAATAAGTACATAAGCAATGGATAGAAAATAATTCTCCATTTATTTCATTGTCTAGTAGCTTCTGTAATCAGTAGTGGCACTAAGCTGAGAGATGCAGTCAATAGGTCATAGACAGAAACAGGAAAACAAAAGGTAGTGGCTACAGAGACAGGTAGAGAATCAGTTCAAGACAGAAGCTGACAAAGGAAAGGAAAGACAAGAATAATTACAGCCCCAACATTATAAAGGAAGGGTTAAGCACAAAATGAAAAGTTGTTCCAAAATGCTACATTACCACTTTGAGGAACAATGATCATTACCTGAAGCTTAACATTGAATATATCGAACAGTTAATCAGTCCAGGGCCCTCTGTTATCAACATTATACATAAAAGGCTCTAAATTGAATCTGAAGTGTAATATATAGAATGCTTGTGAGTTCTAGAAATTTGGTAATCATCAAATGTGCATATTTTATTATCAACACCCCCGAAGCTTATTGTACTTAATGGTCATGGTCATGAACAGTGACTTCCACCTACATCATGAAACACTCCTATATCAATCTTTATCTAAGTCAACCTTTTTTTCATGCGCTGCTGGAAATGTCAGTCATTGCTGGGTGCGTCTTCAGCAGTTCAAAATGTCTCAGAGGACGAACTTAAGATTTGTGTTTTGGTCACAGAGCTAAAAGAAAAGTTACTTGTCGATACCATAGGAGGAATACTACAGGATTGTTTAAAATGGCATTTTCTCTCAGTACATTTGTTGTCATGTGCTTAGCATTTTAAATTAGATTTTGATAATAATCTTTTAATTGTTATAACATTGCCATAGTTTATAATAACCTTTATTTCAGAAGTCCATGTGCCAGAATGGTACATGTAGGAAGTAGTCTTCTAACATGCAAATGATAATCAAGATGCCACATTACCAATGCCAATTAGCCTTGAGTTGCCACCCAACAACAAATCAACATGGATTTAGTATGGCAATATATGCACCATGATGTACAGAATGAAGGTTACAACCAGTTGCAACCAGAACCACACACCACAGAGCAGCCTTACTATAGTTAACTCAACAAGGGACTGAATGGAAAGTGTGTTGCCAAACATTGTAAGAGTATCAAAAAACCTGAGAGATGAATCTGGTTTATGCCTTACTGCACAGAATCGATCCAACACAACAACATGAATGATGTGAGTCTGTATTAGAGGCAGAGAGAGAGACAGGGAGAGGAAAGGGGCAAATTCAATAAGCAAGACTAACAGCCTCATCTCATGTGTGCCCAAAGCTACTGCTGTTACAGTAAAATGATAACAAATAAAGCATTACAGCCAATTCACAGTTAATGTGGTCATTTGTATTTAGTCCAGGCTGAAATATGCATGCAGGTTTCCGTTTTGCTTTCTTACCTAAAGCAATTTAAATTAAAAATTAAAAATCCAACCAAATGGACAATAATGTCCTATGATATTCCTTACATTGCTCAACAGTACAGACAAACTGGACAGTCAGTATTCTCACAATAACTAATTAATGACTTGACAATCTCATATATTTGACATCATTTTCAATCAGTGTCCTAGTGGTACCTTTACCTACAAGGATTTTCCTCTTTTTTTATTTGCAACTGGCAACTAAATCATATCCTGAGAAAACCAGGTAAATACACAGACTGTTAATGTTGACTATAGAAATGCAAATCTCACAACCCATCAGCAGTCGTCTGACAGCGATTTAGCCTCTGTAGGGACTGCTACAAGAATTCTGGTGCACCTGGATGAAGGATTTCTGGGCAGAGACTTCCTTTTTTTGTGTGCCGGTAATTGTTTACTGTCCAGTTAGTAACTTGACACGTGAGACTGGAGTTGTATTTATTTGTATATGAATGCAGATAAGTAAATAAATAAAATAAAAAGCTCAAACATTAGCCAATGCTTGCATGCAACCACAGGCCGCTCAAACGTGATTGGACTTGGACAACAAATGGAAACCAGAACCAAAAACCAAAATCAGAAACAAAAATCTTGTCCCTCTCTTACAGATTTAGCATTCATATGCAGATAGTTGTTTACAGAGATAATCAAATATTGAGCTTGTGTGGTTCATCAAGTACCCTTGCAATTTGGTGCATGGTATTTCATTTGTAGATATACAAACATTGTAAGGAAAGTTAGTTAGTAAATCTAACCTTTCACTTAAAACTGACAGCATGTAAGATTTTAGTTGGAACACAGTGTTGATAATGAGGGCCCAGGACTCAGTCCAGTGCTGTCATTTTTTTAAGTCAAAGTCTGCCGTCAGTGTTATGTTAGACTAGGTCACACACACAACACAGAACAAACAAATGTGACAGAAATACAACACATAAATGTAGGTATAGGCGCTGCTCCTTCTCAGAGCTTGTCAGGGGTTCTGTTCCTTTTGGCAAAACTGGTTTTCTGAGTTGCAGCAAAAGTTGCTAACAAAAGCATAGAGCAACACTCAAGGTCCTCTTCTTCCATGCAGCCAACCGACTGGTAGTCTTGTAAAGCCTGTGTAGGAGAGAGCAGCCCTCTATCTATCCGTCAACCACATCAAATATATATTGTATCCCATCCTAGGATCACCAATTCTTGGGTAGCATCCTATCAGCCCCTGGTGGAGCAGTCACACATACCTTGGCACAGACACTGGCAGAACCCATAGACCAGGCAAACAGTAAGGCTTGATGGCACCAAGCTAACACATACAATGCCCAGTGTCACTCTCTGGATCACCAACAAGTAGATTCCTAGAGGCAGAGAGCCAAAGTATAAGAAACCCAGCAGCCAGACCAGGATGCGTGGGACATGATTACAGAACTTGGACATGGCGTCCTGATCAGCCGGTCCATTTGAGCCCATCGATACTGAGTCAAGGCTCTGCTCAGCATAGATGTCAGAGCTGGCATTTCGGCTCGGGGAGTGCTGCATGTCCCTCTGCACTTCCATTATAGTGATGACCAGGCAGTTGGAGGAGTCCAGAGAGGGGCTTGAGGAGGACAAACTCTTTGGAGTCAGGACCACCTCCCCGTTGTTGTCGGAGCTCCAGGATTTGTCCCGCATTGCCAGGTGGGACATGATATTAGCATCGTCAGGCAGGGCTGACACCTCGTACTCTGTGATCTCAGTTTGATGTCTGCAAAAGGGGCAGGAGATGAAGCCTGCCCCATCAGCAATGTCCAGGATCTTAATGAGGCAGCGTGCACACACCCGATGTAGGCAGTCCAGGATCTTAGGCCTGCGGTTGTGGGCATTGTAGCGTTGGTAACAGATTTTACATTCTATTTCCTCTGGTGGAGGACAGTCCTTCTCCTCTAACTCAACCTGAGGACAGCTCATCTTCGAGTCATGATCTGGGGAAGGAAAGAAAAATATAAAGGCAGAGACGTATTAAAAAAAAGAGAGTTAGAATGATGGTATAATGGTATTTAAATAGGCCAGTAGTACATGTGCCTTTGACTAGAACACTAGAAATCTCGCTGAAACAAGCTGATGTTTCTCACAATTGTTATCTGCTGTATCGTTGCCCATCAGGGAAAGGTCAGGGCTCTGCCTTCCTCTCTGGTTGATTCTGTTCTCTGTACCTGCTGGTGATGAATGATTTATGGTTTGGGAGTTTGATCAGGGTGTCATCCCAGAGCCCTTTGTGGCTATTGATATTTGCGGAGAAGTGCTAGGGACAGCTGTGCCTTCAACAATTCTTTGTTGATTCAGTATTTTGTTTAGAATACACTGTGTTGCATGTTATTCATTAACATGACAAGCCCCTGAATTGAGGCCTTAACATTGTTACTTGGATGTGTGTTTCATTCATTTGTTGTCTATTGGATCATCTAGACCTGTTCAGCTTGTTTTATTTGGTGGGTTATGATACAGAACTGTGGAGCAATGTCATTTCTTTGTTAGAAGCAATTTGCTTGTACAAGTTAAACACTCTGTAACAGTAATAATTGGTACCATCACCTTCAGACACACCAACAGAAGTCCTAAAGGGCTAAAATGACACCACTCCAATCATCAGTTTTCTTCCATTAAGAAACTGCAAGAAACTGTCATTAATCATTCAATCATTAATGAGGTCAAACAGCCATAAACTGGTATCTGTAAGATTAACCCAGATTGTTACTGTAACAGATTACTACCATCTGCAACAGTAATTTAAAATGCCTTTTAAGATTTCAGTAGCTTCAAAGTCTTAACTATTGTAATGCAATCTGTTTTTAATTTTTTTATATAAATATGCAGAAATAATGTCTTAGCAATGGCTGTAAAAAAATGGTGTGATGGTGTTTATTGGGGACATCACAGTAGAGTGGTAGTATCTTGGTTTAGTGGGTAATCATGCTGGCGTACCAGTAACTTGTTGCTGGGGTTTATTATGTGGGCATTGTTGTAATTGATGTGTTCTTTACATGCTGGTATGGTGATAGTTTGTTGATAAGGTGGCAACCTTTTGGTAAATCCATGAAAGTTGGATACAGTTAACTAGGCAGTATCATGTTGTTGGTTCAGCTTTATCTTGGACTGATGGTTAAAGATAAAGCTTTTGACTTTTTAGATGTAGAGCCCATTCAAACACCTTTGTTACTACCTACCCTGGAATGTAAACACTGCTAGAAATTCTACTAGAAATACAATAACATCACATAGATTTGACATAAATTGCCATGCACAAATAGCTAAATTCTGCTTTTATAATCCCTAATGAGAAAGTCAACTCAGCTCTTGTTTAACAGGAAGTGTGACTTTTTGTGCTTTACCTTGTTTGAGAATTCAAGGGCAACACAATAAGTCATGATATACATAATAATATAAAATAAATTACCACGATGTGTAACCCCATTATAAATGTCAGAGAATGACATTGTCAAAACCAAACATTACAAACCAAAACCAAGACACCCAACCAAAACAATAAATATAATTTCACAAACCTTTAGTTGTAGTCTCTTGATATATTTCAACCATTACTTTCACATTTTCATGTAACAAAATATATCAGAGCTATGATTGGTTGTCTGATGGCATGAAACTCTATTCGTTATTAAAGCAAAACCATCACACATTTCTCAGAATTTCCCCTTAGGCTTATGAAATAGGTGTGATCGCACAGAAGGGACTGAATGCTTTAGCAGCAGGACTGCAATTTTCACAGTGTCATTTCATATTCCCTGACCAACTTGGAACCAATTTGACACAAGACTGAATGACAAACACTCCAGTTACTGGCATCAGGCATTTCCCAGTTGCAGTGTTGGTTGTAAGTCTACTTGTATTCTGTGTCAAAGATGTACAGCAACCTTAATCAGCTTGGTGATTTTTCAATAAAAACAGTCCAGTCTCTATGAGGGTAGGGAGATATGATATGACGATGTCCACAGTTAGATATTGTGATGCCTGATGCCATAGTATGGCATCGATGGAAGGTTGGACATCACCACTTACATACATCCTCGTTTAAGTCTCTCTGTCTCTCGCAGTTCTATCGCGATTTGGATATTGCACTTAGTCATATTGTGATTTTGATTATTTTGAGATTAACTGTGCAGCCCCACACTTTGCAGTAACAAACTTCTTTTAATTTGCTCTCCCATGTAACAACATGCCTAGAACTCCTGCCTTATGGCAACCCTGAGGGGACACACTACTTTTTTTGCTCTCTGGTGGGACGCCTTTTAAATCACATTGTTACGCAGTTCCAAGGCACAAAATTTGATGACTGTCAGCCACTGGCGAATGACGATGGCATGATCAATCGGCCCCACCCAAGTCTCTACTCTTACAGTAAGCAATGAATTCCATTTTGTCCACCAAGGATTATAAAGACAGTCTAGTGTGTATGTATTATTTACAGTCACTCACTTAAAACTTCATATTGATACTTATCATGTAGTTGTAAGCTCTGTGTCATTAAAGCCCTATTTTATATGTAAATTGCGTGCTTATATTTCTGGTTTGTTGAAATTGAATGTGGTCGGAAACTCTACAGTGTTATGGATAGACTTGGATTGATAGTTTTTAATATAAGTGAAGTGAATAAAATTGATTATCTCTTCATCATGGCACTTGTTAGTGGGATGGATATATTAGGCAGCAAGTGAACATGTTGTCCTCAAAGTTGATGTATTAGAAGCAGGAAAAATGGGCAAGCGAGTTTGACAAGGGCCAAATTGTGATTGCTTGACGACTGGGTCAGAGCATCTCCAAGACTGCAGCTCTTGTTGAGTGTTCCCAGTCTTGAGTGGTCAGTATCTATCAAAAGTGGTCCAAGTAAGGAACAGTGGTGAACCAGCGACAGGGTCATGAGTGGCCAAGGCTCATTGATGCACGTGGGGAGCGAAGGCTGGCCTGTGCGGTCCGATCCAACAGACGAGCTACTGTTGCTCAAATTGCTGAAGAAGTTAATGCTGGTTTGATAGAAAGGTACAGAGTGAGTACACAGTGCATCGCAGTTTGTTGCCTATGGGGCTGCATAGCCACAGACCAGTCAGGGATACGTGTGTGTGTGTGTGTGTGTGTCTGTGTCTATATATGTTATATTAAAAAGACTGTCCATCCAAGTCTATCAATAACACTGTAGAGTTTCCGACCGCATTCAATTTTAACAAACCAGAAATATAAGCACGCAATTAACACACAGTACATACTAGGTATGACTCTGTGTGTGCATGTGCCCTGTATCAGGGCCAAAAAGCCCACGCAGTGTTGGTTGGTTTCACTGTCAGTTGTGCCAAGAGTCACTGACAGGAATGACGCTAATGAGCAGTTACTGTGTCTGCTGCTGATTCAGCAGACATAATACCAGGAACTGTTCCTGGACACTATGACAGTATGTCTGATAACACTTGAAGATGTAACTCTAAGTGCATCTCAAGCTGTGCTCAAGCAGATGTTGCAACTGGGTAGTTTTCCCTTACATTTAAGAGTCTAAAGGTGTATCCTGATAGACCGCTTGGTGTCGGAGAAACATGCATTTTCATGGTAAATATAACCTTTGGAACTTGCTGCGATTCACTGGGTTTGCCGTTTTGTGCCTCAGCCTTGCAGCTCACATGTTACGTTGAGGTCAGACAACACGACAGCTTTGTCCTACTGTAATGCCATTATCCCAGTTCACTTTTGAAAGCATATGGGGCTTGTTTGCTGTTGTTTTGCGGTGTGGTGATATAATCATCAATCACTAGAACATGCTGATTTGGACATCCTGGATATATAGTATAGTCAGTGTTCTTGTGACTTTAAATGTCTACTAAAATGGTGACTTGTGCTTTCAGACGTGTGCTACCCAGACATAATAATAATTTCTTTAGGTCCAGGTTTATTTAGTTTAATTCAATATGATTCAGTACAACTTAAAAGGTTTTCTAAAAGGTTTAGTAAAACCTCAGAAAAGTGCTTTTGCGAACTAAAGCTGCAGTTATGTCATTCCTGTTGTTACTTACTTTACCTCTACATTTGGACATTAACAAGTCCCCCTCCCATCACGAAGATGCTATATAAAGAAAAGCCAGTCATTCATTCATTCATGACCATGAAATATGGATTGAATAGGTGGATGTTGCACTGGCAATTGCCCAGCAGGCCTCTCTGTGACTGTTAAATATTTTAGTCACCAGTCTGTGACGTTAAAAAGCCCTCTGAAACATGTCAGATAGATGTCAGGAAGAAGCAGCTGCTGCTGCATCAATCCCAAGAGCAGAATCTCTCAGTTTTCCCCTGAAGTCCTAGACAAAGAAATGTTGTAAAGAAAGGATATGGCACTGAGATTGTGCAAGAGAAAATACAGCTCATTGTTATGCAAATGCAACATGAACTTGAACAATTGTTCATAAAGCTATTCTGTGGCTTCTTAAACTTATCTAACATGACATTTGCAGAGCCTTTTTTGTTTTGTTTTGTTTTGAAACATCAATATTTTCTATATCAACTTGTTTTCTTCCATCTCTACTAATTGCTACCTTAAATGGCATCTTACCTCTACTGACTTTCAATACTCATTACCACTCTGCAGTTGAAATGTGCATTCAGTTTTGAGTTTGGAGTGCAAACAAATAAAACAAACCTCTGTTTATACATTTCACACCTCTACTTCAACTGTGTATAAGACAATCCAACCTGCGATTTTCATATTTCTGATCAGTTGTTCTACACCAGGTGCCATGGTATGGCAGAGGGAGGAAAACAAACGGAGGGGGAACGGTAGGGCATGCAACAAAGGTCACCAGCTGGAATTTAGCCCTAGATGTTGTGGTTAAGTGGCATGTGCTGTAACTATTTGGCCATGTATAGAGCCACATTTTTTACATGTTTTGAACACTTGGTGTTAAAAATGCCGTCATTAGCTTGGTTCGAGTTAAGCACCTGCATTGCTGAGTGTGTCATTGTGAGGTAACCTTTGCAGACCAACCAGATGGATGGTCCAGAGAAGCTCAGCATTGTTGTCAGCTGGGACAACACAGGTTTTAGATGTTCTGGTTCAGCAAACAGAATTCAATAAAGATCTGCTGTCCGATTCTACATTTCTCAACCTTGAAATTGTTATAAGCTTGTTGTTAGAAGGTGATGAACACAATGCCCATTAGAGCATTTGTACTCCTAGCAATCGAGTAAGGCTGATGTGATGACCTGCTGAGGTACTAGGATTGACTTAGTCATGCCAGGCAATGCTTACCCTCTGCGATGCAGTCTTGTGGTAGATGGAGACAAAAGGCAGGACATAGTCTAATTTAATGGACAGCTTGTGCAGAATGCTTCCGTGTTTTAAGAGTTGTTTGCTTCACATCAAGAATGCTTTAGAAATCAATCTATATGCCATGACACTGTAAATAGCTTATTTCTACGAAGGCAAAATAGGATATGGGTGGCTGATCAAGCTGCATTGAGGGACAATTGACAGATGACTCATTTAGGGGTATACTGGTGTATAAAGTCCTGTAGGGGTATTGACAGCTGACAGAAGAGTCGTAAGACAATGAATAATCGAGGGAGTAACAGTGTGGTGAATATCAAGTCAACCACTCTTTGTCTTGTCACAGCAGTGTTGTAAATTACACATGAAGAGGGAGTGTGTAGGAGGACATGTAGGAGAACAAGTTTTGCCCTATGTGTGAATGAATGTGAACATACAGTATGTTCTGACTGACTGGTCGGATGATTCAGTGGTGTACAGTCTGACAGACTAGTTAACTGAATCATTGACAGGTTGACGGACTGATTAGTTGGTCTCCAATGTAAATGTGTTTAATTTGAAGTCATAACATTGATTTGAAAATAGTTGTGTAGCCCCACTAGGGTTGAGGAATAGGAAATAGCTCGGGGGAGGAAGTGGACCAAAGCTGACATTTAAAAAGGTCAGCTTTTCAAAGAAAACCAAGTGCAAGTTATATCAACAAATAGCAAGACTGCATTACACCACATGGTGTATAAACAATGTAACCTGTGTGAAATACTGAAGAGGAAAAGAAAAACCTTCAGAGGAACACATAAACAAGAGCAAGGTAAGTCTGAATCAAGGGACGCTTTCTGTTGTTGTGAGATGTCACTACAACATATAACATTATCAAGCTGTCAAGGCAGGAAATACAAGGAGAGACCTGCTGCCTGATCTACATAAATAAATAGATCAATTAAAATCCTTGAATATACCTCATTTACTATAAACTATAAACTGCTGAGCATATCTGTCTTATCATCTTCAGATGTTTTTACAATAAATTCGACTAGAAAGGCCTTTATACAGTCTAAAAGTGACTGTGGCTACTTGTACTATATACTTAAGGACACATCACCCATGTCACTCACTGCACAGAGAATGAATATGTATGATACGTTTAGTTCATGTTTAAGACTATATCAACTGATTTTACTACATATTACAGCCCAAAAAAACAGATGCTAATTTCACACATGCAGTTTGAGCAAGACTGTCCAACAGAGCAAAATAACTCTCTGTCATTTCAATAAGGGCCCCAAAACAACCTTTTTCAACCCAAGCCATGAACATTCCAGTAACCTGACCAAGTTGTTTTGTACGTAAACCTGACCAAACTTTTATCATATTTTTTCACATTATAAAACAGATTTGGAAGATGCTGGCAAGTTATGTCATCCTGGTGATTGTGGCATCAGATAAGAGAATATGTTGTTCTTAAAGGGTAACTCCATCAATTTAACACATTACCAGCTACATTACCCACAATGCAACAGTCAATGCAACACATTTTTAATGTGTAAAATTGGTGGAGTTACCTGTTAAGGACAGTTACTTAAATCGTCATTTGCCATTCAATTTGGAGAATTTTTGGCTAGAACAGTATACCACTACCCTTTTGTCCCTTCCAGCTTCATTCATAGACAGTTTTTCACAGTTTTTAATCACATAATGGAAAATACTTTGATCAAAAAGAAAACATTAAAGTCTAAGTATATTATCACAGCCACAGAGCACTCTGTACAACACTGAGCTCCAGACGCTCTGTGTAAAGGTGTAGGCCTGACAACAGTCAATATTCTGTATATAGATCTTGGCAAGATGAACAAGATCAAACACTGTGTTTCCCTGAATTTATAGCAGGTGATATGGAGGAAATAGTAGATTTATCTCCTCTTAACATTAACAACATTACCGATTCATCTTCAGCAAAAGCTGAAATATATCAAGTGCATGTTTGTTATGTTAAAGAAAAGGTTTAATTTGCCATCAGATTAAAGGCAAAACAGTAGAAGATCTACGTGCAGCAACATTTTAACTGACAGACTTACAGCATGCGTCCCACAACACATACCTCACAAAAATACCCCTCGTGCACCCCACTGTTCCTAAACTCTTAGCTAGCTACTTATCCTCTCCATCCCCACAGTATGTTCTCTGCTCCCCTGTCGCCTCCTCTCTCCTCCAACTTTGAGTGTGGATTGTTGATGATAGCTTTGACCTTTTCTGTCAGAATATCTGCTTGGTGAAGCTTCTCTGAATTATGCCATTGATCCAGACAATTATGTTCATGCCGCTGTTGGCAGATCTTTCATCCTTGTTTACAACAATTAGGGGTTTTTGCTAAACCTTTCTTTTTTTAACAGTTGACCTGTTAAAACACAGAGAAGAAGCTTTGCTGTACTGTCTAGATGCATTAATTTGAAAAACTGCACAATAAGTAATACATTTTAATGCATGTACATTTATATATGTCTATATATAAAACACTCCTACTTTATAGTTTTTACCTTAAAGATAAAATGACCTTTGATGTCTAGATCTTTGACATTACAAGCAACCTGTTGCCCAGGAGATGAGATCTTTTCAAGTTCAAATTGTCACTTTTGAATTTGGCAGCTGATCTAGATCTATTATGTCTCTGCAAAGAAGCATGTTAACATTTCCTCTGAACTGACTTGGAGAAGGGTGTTATGACACAATTACATCAAACTTAACATGCAGTGTCAAGCAGTACTGTTTTGTAAGTGCTGTTCCATTCCTAGTTATATTATTGACCCCTTGCAGCCTGTCTCACTTAAACACTTGCCAGGTGACATCAGCTAAGTCCATGAGGGTTCAGGGCTTACTGCCTTAGCAGAGACATTAGAACTAGGACCATGTTTATGGAGCCAGATCATTTTTGAAATAAAAAAAACTGCTGGAAAAGATTCATTTCAATTTATTCAAAAGAATATCAAAATTAACAAAACAACAGAAGCCTTTTGGCCTTGATCTGGCTCCACACACATCTAGATTGTTTCACTCAAATATAATTTGCAATGGAAGTGTATTTGGTAGCTACATTACAAAATACAACTTGCTGGACAATCGTCATAAACCTGAAGTCATCAATTTACATAATTTATGCTGATAAAGAGCATAGATCGCTGTGATCGGCTTTGCAAGATCAAAATGCATTTGTGTATGTAACTGAGAAACCGATCACTGGACCCTTTGCCCAGTTTGCTTACAGTTCTATAAGTCACATTTTGGGTGTAGCCTCTTTGACACTGTCACAGAAGCAGATCCAGCTATAGTTGACAGTTTGGTCTGTCAGAACAAGCTTTATTACATATTTGAGTCCAGGTGAACTAGAAAAACCCTTGATTGGCACCAGATGGTTTTCTGAGCAGTGCTGCTCCAGAGCAAGAAGGTCCTGGGTTTAAACCTGACTGCGCAGTTGCATGATGTCTGCATGGTCTCCCTGTGTTCATGCAGGTCTACTTTGGGATAAGTGTGTTCCAATGGTACTTTTACATATGGAGTTGTTATTGAAGGTATCCTGTTCCCCCTCATTAAAATGTAGAACATGTAATTTAAACAACATTTCTGGGCTGCAGAGATGGCAGCATTATTAAGCTGCCAACGGCTTGGTTTTACAGAAATACGCAGCGTATGCAAATTCCAGATTGCTGGGAAAAGATTCTCCTTGTTATCCTACCTGCACTTTTCAATGATTATGTCAGAGAAATGATAAACAAAATAAGAAAAGAGGATAAACACTGACTATCAGGCTCTTTAGAGCTACAATGTGTTTCAAAACCATCAACACTACTAAAGATCAATAAATCATTAGTTTTCTGTCCTGCCAAACTGTCGATCCAACACGATTTTTAGAACAGGACTCAATTCCTATCTTGACCTGTGCCCAGGTATACTGTGCTCGTGTCTTTCAGTGTGCTTTTGCTCATTCTCCTGTCTGACTGAAGCACAATCCCACTAGACAGATGTGTCAGTTAGCTTGTTTATGACTTTGACGCTGTTTGTAACACACCTGAGCAGAAGATTTGGGTTACTCTAACAAGGTGTGGGATATGTTGTCTTCCCAGTTCTCTTCTCACCATGGCAGGTGCATGTTTGTATGTGGGTTCGTGATCTCTGTGTTTGTCTGCTATTGTCAGAAATGCTGGCACTGGTACGTTTTTCAATCCCAGCAGACAAAGAGGCTTACTTATCTTTCACACTAACCCCATGGTGTTATTCTTTTGTAGGCCAACTTCTAAATAAACCTCTACACACATGTGGGCTCCCAGCACCACAAGAGCGTCACTCCTCAGCAAAGGTCAGAGAGTTTTCATAGAAGTCTTGTGAGAGCTAGGAAATCAGATCTTCCTTAGCATTGAGTTTTATGCTGCACTCCGCTGGCTTAGAAAGAGATATGTCAACTATTCATACCTTTACTGAGCCAAGAATCGCTAGTTGATCACTCTTTTTCAACTCCACCCCTCTTCTACACATCGTGAAGTTTTATATACACACACCTTGATGAATCATTAGCCACTGGAAGACAACAGCCAGTGTTTTCCTGTTCACATTTGGTAGCTAAGAATTGCAACCACAGTCTTGCACTTTCCACTACTGGAAGCTGTTCAATAAACAAACAGTAGGCTGTATAAAGTATCTGGCTTGTTCCTTCAGTATACCCACAGCATACATACAATTGATCTTCCTGTATCTTTTTCTTTTGTCTCACTATGCTCCCTTCCAATACATCCACTTGTCTCTGTCAGGTCGGGGGTAAAGGAGAGACTAAAGGGGATGAGAGCTGGACCCAAAAGCAGAATTCAAGACAAGGGGGTGGAAAACAAAAAGCGAGCTTTATTAAACAAAGCTGGAGACAATAACAAAAGGGGCACAGGACCAAAACTAGACTAAAA
>OMLP01046023.1:14644-28781 GCA_900302685.1 Spondyliosoma cantharus
TGCCAGGTCGGGGGAAAAAGGGGAGACTGAAGGGGATGAGAGCTGGACCCAAAAGCAGAATTCAAGACAAGGGGGTGGAAAACAAAAAGCGAGCTTTATTAAACAAAGCTGGAGACAATAACAAAAGGGGCACAGGACCAAAACTTGACTAAAAGTAACAAAAAAACAAAGTAGCAAACAAAAGCGCCGAACAAAGTTCAAAACAAAAGAATGCAAAAGGCAAGAATCAAAAACCATGAAACACAAACCTAAGGCACGAGCGGGGGATGAGGTAGGGCAAGGCAAGGCAAGGCAAGGCAAGGCAAGGCAAGGCACGGCACGGCACGGCACGGCAGGATCACGAACAAGAGACGGGGTAACAGTAACAATGACCAGACAGGGAGTGCAGGGCAGACAGACTAAATACACAGACACTAATGACACGACGAGGAACAGGTGAGGAGAGAGGAGGGAGGAGGCCAGGTGAAGTAACGAGGGGGGAAAAGGCACAGAGGACAAACACTGACAGACAGAGGGAGACAAACACAGAGACACTGACAAGACACAAGAGGGCATGGAAATCAAAACTAAAGCTATAAAACATGATACAGAAAACAGACATGACAGTAGCGAGGGAAGTGTAGGCATCAGGTTTTGAAAAGCGGTCCACTGGTCCGCACCCCTACCACACTGTTGGACTCATTGTGGACAGTCTGAAAATAAATGATCAGAGTCATTACGGCAGAAGTGAGATTACCTTTTTTTCCTCCCATATGCTCTTCCTACATTTCAAAAACCTGGCGCCTACATCACCCACAAAGCAACCTGACCAATGAGTGACATCACTGGAGGCAATTTATCAGATTACGCGCAGCTTCCTCTGGAGCCCCAAAAGGCTTTATACTGTTTTTTTTTTTTCAAAAATTGGGGAAGTTACCCTTTAAGTGACTAGTTTCTTTGTAGCATCCATGTTGTGTGTATTTTTAAATCAATTGATAATAATAATCAGAAAAAATGCTAAATATCAAATCTGATATTGTCTGACAGATTATCAAACAGGTTGATACTCTGTCAACCCCTCATATACAGTATACACATAATATATACGTAAATATATGTATAATATAATATTTATGTACATTTAAAATCGGATCGGCCTTTTAATTATTAGCAATATAACATTTTAACATAATATCTTCCTCAAGTATGACTTGTGGGTACACTTTACAACACCGCTCACACCAGTGAAGACATAAATTCACTTTCGCCAAGTTTCCCCAGACTGTTTAGATTGTGTTTCAGCAGCCAAAACAATGTGATAAAAAATCTGAATATTAAAATTGGCAGGCATGTGGAAAGAGCATAACCCAGGGGAGAGGCATTGGTTGAATCAAGCCCCGGTGAGAGGACGCTGACCCAGATAGAGCGAAATCTGTCAGCACATAACCCCAATATCCTGCTCATAATGGTCATGTAATGTGACTTGATTTGATCTGATTTATAGTTTTAATTAATGCATGGAGGGCGTACGATTTCTTATAAACTGCGACCTGAAAGACTTTATTTATACCTCGGAATTTTATCACCTCCCCATAAAGTCTGCTCGTGTAAATCTCCAACTCTAAAAGCCCTTCTCCAAACTTTAGTGATATTTCCTCCCCGGATTCCATCTCCTCTAATTCCAGTGTCTGCCTGCAGTGAATTAGTTTGTCGAGGGCTGCTTGGATGTGTGTAATGGCTAATGTTTTCCAGACGTTCTAATTTGTCCGCATTTTATTTCTATCTTTATTCCTCCCTGCCCTAACCACCCTCTACAACCTCCCTTTCTTACTACTCGTTTTCACTCTTTATAGGGATGCAGTGTTTGATCTGCTTGACTCTGCAGCAGTTGAGTGGTCTCAACATGTTACTGAAGTTCATGTACAGGTCAATGAAAGCAGCAATATTACTGAATCAGTGTTGAAAATGGGTAGATTTCAGCCCAAGGGTTGAGGTGAAGAAAAACACTCAGCTTAATGTCTCTGCTCACTACCAGGAACATATTTGGTAACATTGATTTTTCTTCTTTTTTTTTTTTATCTGATTACTCACACAAGCAAATAATAATAACGTGAAATGTGTGATAGTTTGTAAGAAATGGCCAGAATTTGAAGGCAGCAAACCTACTTACTGCTGCCCACTATACTATCGCTTGTAGCTATCTATGGCTGGAGCGGCCCTGTTTGCTTAGGGGAGGCTGACTGCACGGCAACCTTGAAGAACGAGTGAGTGAGGATTTATTTCAACCAAGCCAGAGGTGAAAGACAAACCAAGACTCTTTCGGGGACCCTCTCATGGTACAAGTTTGTATTATGAGACAGGCCGGGCTGGGGCTAGCTGCAGCTAGCCATGGTTATCATGCTAACATCGGTAAACATCTCTGCAATACAGTCCGTAGATGTATTTGACATAATGCCAACACTGTTGTCCCTTCACTCTCTATTGATAACGTTATTTCATTCTTAGAGATGTTTTAATTACTCTACACAGCTAAATAAGACAGTAACCAGTAGCTAAACCCAAGCAAAATGGAGAAAAACACCTGGCTAGATGCTAAAGATAACTTAGTCGATCAAGTTTTTTACTCTAGTGAAATTCACCTCTAAATCATGTTTGCATGTACTGAAACGGAAATGAGTGTTTTAAATAGATTCATTATACTAATTGTTTGCATTATATGAAGTTTTAATAGGTTGACAGACCGACAGACAAACAGACAGACAGACAACTTGAAAAACAGACATAGGCTTCATTTAGAATTCTGATGAACTGTAAATGAATAAACATTACTAACAAACAAGGTTTAAAATGAGGTTTGGTGCAATCTGTCAGTCTGCTTCACAGTTTAAATGCCAGCTTGAAAATATCGAACTTCCTTTTTTTTCTCAACCTCACTGGTTTAGAAGTGACTGCTGTGTTTGACGTGCAGTAGCTAATGGCGAAGCATGATTTATGAACCGTAGATAAAGCTGCAACATGTAACATATGTATGAGCAATATTTTTTCCGTGGTTAAAAGTGGCCGCTACGTGACATAAACATTACTTCGTGAAGAACAAGTAATGAGACTGTGTAATTCAATTGATTAGCACATTAACTCAACTGCCCAGGGGCATCCAAAACCTACAAATGAACAAGCTTCAAAATGGCCAACGACTCGGTGCCACCGTGTCGGCTCGTGAACTTGTACAGTATGTTCCCTTCTCAGAGACGGTGTCTTATTCTGCAGCTGCATGTGTTTGTATTCGGGTTCACGATGTTCATATTTTTCTGCACACATGTTACTAAATTAAAATTGCATGACTGGGACATGTTCCAGCGTCTATTGTGAGCAATTGTTGGCTTAGTAGTGATGAATAAGTAATGACAATTAAGCTGTTTGTGCAGCGCAGTGTTATTTTACAGTTTGCTATAGCCTGTTTTTATGAATGTTAAAGACGAGGTTGCATGTCGCAGGGTCTCCTTTATGTTGATTTCACTGAAGTCATAATGAGTAGTTTGAAATATGTTGTTAATAATCTCATGATCAGCTCTGGGGATTGTGCTGTCCCAGATATCCTGGGTGTTTCTGCTGTAAAGGGCTGGTAGGTCACACGCCTGTGGATTAATGTAACATTAATTTAAGTTACATGATTTTCTAGCATAATTACATAAAAATAACATAAAAGTTACAAAATAATAGGATAACCTCCTCTTTCTTAGCCCACATTATACGTTGTGCAAATTATGGGTATGAATTCCAGCATGTCAGGTCACTTAAACAGAACCAGCGTTTTCCATGGTGACAGGATGTTAGTCCTCGGTCCCTGAGCAGTGGGCCCAGTGAGTCATTCATTCATGAAGGGATCTAGGTTTGCAACTTTAGACTTTAACCTTAGACGACTTAGCTAACGCTAAGAAAGCCTTGAAAGTGTCGCCGGTGCATCAGTTATTATGACACATCGTTGCTTACACTAGTTCCGCCGAGCACAGGAAGTGTCACCCGTAATCGTTTCCCCAGAGACCTCCCCAGGAAACTCGTGGATATATTTCATTCACTTTCTTTGTAAACAAACCAACATCATCGCGTCAACATCTTCATGCGTGTTTAGTTTTACCATCCGGCCAATCCATTGGACTGTTTTTTTTGTTTTTCCCTTGCCATCCAGAAGGTGTCGTCTAGCATCCATCATCCTGAATGTAGCATAAATCTTCGCCCGAGGGGCAGTGAATCCCTAAAACTTCCGCTGGTTACCTGGCAACTTCGTCCACCAGAGAGACAGTTCCAACCCATAACCTTGTGACTCCTTGTAACAAAAACTGTTGTTTTTATGCTTCTTGTATGAATTAGGCATACCAAATGTGTTCATTTGCAAGCGTTTATATGCAGCTTCCTTTGATTTCCATTCTTACCCTCACCCAAGCAAATTTTTCTTGCTGGTTGTTCCTTTATATCTAGTGTTTGGAAATGTGTGTGATATCGATCTTCTTGGTGAAAAAAAAAAGTGTATCTCTCTAAACGTCGCGCTATAACCATAACCTTATATTGTGATGTTGCAATTATCTCCTGACGCATTGGAGAAAATGGATCTCTTACTGTATATGCCTGCTTGCTGTTGAAATGATGAATCCCACCAGGCTTCCCACAATATAGTCGTCCTGTGTGTCAGTGGGCTGCAGATTGCCAAGCCAAAAATAATGCTTTCCATCTATTCACTTAAGGAAACCTAAACAAAATGACAAACAATTACACAGGGAAGCGGAGAAATCTCACAGCATGGCTGGCTCAGATGAGAATATTCGTCGCACTCAGCGATAAACAAATATGCAACAGTTCAGTGAGAACTATAAGCGTACAACAAGGTTTAACAGAACATTTCACAATACCTCAAGCACTAACTGCCTCTCCACATGATACAAAACAAGACACATATTCTCAGATCTACATATTAATTGACAGAATTGGTCAGCGAATGCAACGTGTGGGAGCATGATGTCTGCATTCAGGCTTTCGCAGCACCAAACAGGGACGTCATTTTCTACCAAAGGGCTGAAAACCCAGTGAGAGGCATTACAAAATGTGACGAAATGCACTTAAACAGGAGATACTTAACTGTTTCAGTATTTCAAGAACACGGCCGGACTGTTATTGCTGCATACAACTACAGAGTAGATGTAGAGCAGACACAAGCAGTGCGGCTTAATGATAAATCTTTAGATAAATTCATCTTGAACAATGAATATATTGCCAATGAATGGGTGTTCATGACAAGGAGCCCTGGTGGGTTTCAAGATTGCTAACAATATTAAGTCATGCTGCAGCTGGAGCTGAGAGACCTGTGTATTTGCATTCTCTCCGTCTTCACATACAAACACAAACACATAAGTTTGGGAATAGAACCTTACCTAGGATGAACGCTGCAAAAGCTGGCACCTAATTGAGTTTGGCAGTATTCTACAGGAAGAAAAGGGGAAGCAGATTAAAAAGGAAAAGGAAAACAAAACACTGGCGCAGGATGCAGACAAGTGCTCCATAACAACAAATAGATTTAATGCACGTGGGAAGCACTTTTCAAATGTTAACGTAAAGTGCCAAAGTGCTGTCTTAACTTTCACGACTGCCTTGGTTTGAACAATACAGTACATGTCCACGCAAAGATAATAAACAGGTCGCGCATACACATCGCACTCGGTGATTTACAACCAGCAGCCGTCAAATCAATAACAATGTCCGTCAGAGCTCAGGTGAATAATCAAAGCGGCGCAAGCTGTCCATTTAATTTACTCCTCTGTCCACTTTTAAATGATTTGTAGCAAAGTGCACCCGCGGAATTATGCCTCCACAGAACGAAAGAAATAAAAGTGTCAAAACAAAACAGGGTGGCCTAAGGGCCGTCAGAAGACTCGTCAGAAGTTCCTCCACAACACCAGGCTCACTTCTATGTTGTCACCTCGTCCAGTATTCTGCAGGTGTTTCTACGGCTCCGGAGAGAGTTGTGTGTAATACTAACTATAGTGTGTTAATATGTTAATGTAATCATGTTAGATCATCCCTGCAGACTTGTATCACCGGAGGCCACTTTGAATTTCGCCAATTTTGTAACATAATTTCTTTGTCGTGGGTTGATGATTTTTAATTGTCAGTGTGTTTGATGCTTATGTTTTCAAATATAGAAGAAGAAGAAGAAGGAGAATTGTATCATGAAATATTCCACAGGTTTCTATATTGTCATGTCATGTCAAGAGCAAAGCCGTAACCGCTTTATCCCTTTCATGGGGTCGCGGGGTTTGTTGCTGGAGCCAATCCCAGCTGTCTCCGGGCGAGGGCAGGGCACTCCCTGGACAAGTCGCCAGCTCACCGCAGGGCCCTCACTGATGACAGGTTTTTATATTAAAATTCTAAATTGTGTCATGCCATTAGAAATAATAATCACAATCTTTCATTCTGTTCACATTCAAATATCTGTTCATACATGATTTTACAGCTGCAAACTACTATCAAAGCTGTCTGCTTACCCCTCTAGCGTCAGTTTTACGTGTGAAAGGCGGTACGGTCATGTGAGCAATACTTCCTCGAATGCAGCGTCCAGTGAGACTTCAAAATAAAGACCCTGTTATGAAGTTAGCAAAAAAACAGGATCGACAACACCAAGTTAGACTTTCAAAATAAAGCTTCCTGACAAACAGTTTGCATATTATGACATATTATGTCTGACTGTTAAAAACTATGTCTAACAGTCAGGGCTTAGGCAGGGTTAGGCACCAAAAAGGTTAGACTCACAAGAAAGGATGTGGACTTTTCTCACTCTTTATACTACTGCACAAGTGTATCTTATGTAGATATTTAAGCCATTTTATGTATTTGACCACTGTTTTTACATGAATTACAATAAATACACTCAAAACATGCAGAGCTACACAGCAAGCCTAATATCAGATGTGGCCAGTGTGTTTCTTTTGCAGGTCTTTATGACATCATATTTGTGCTCTAAAATCCTTTATCTTTATGTATCGTCATTACATTTGCCTCAAGCATTTCAACTTTTTACACTGAGAAGAAATTGTGTTTATTTCATACACTTTCTTCCTTGGCATCCTTTGCATTGCATGGGGAGCATCCCACACTATGTAACAATGGTGGGTTTGTTTTTCTTTTCTTTTTCGACATTTTCCACTTGTTCCATCTTTGACAAGTTCACAGCGAGGTGTTACCCACAACTCTTGTTTTTTTTTGTTTTTTTTCCGTTTTTTTTTTTCGAGCAGCACAGACCCAAAGTGCACCAATAAAACATAAAGTGTTATTCTCGCCAGTGGATGTTGTTATACCTCCAACTTTAGAGAACTGGCAGAAACAACAATGAAAGCAGTACAGTATGCTGCCAAGCCTGGAGCTTAAAAAACTCACCAGTCTCTCAGTCAAAGCTGTATAACTCAGTGAAAAGCACCGTACACCTTCAGGTGAATTTCATCTTTCTGATCACTTTCCACTTGTTTTATATTTCCTCCAGCTTCTGTCCACACGCAGTGTCCTTTCAGAGAAAAAAAGAGATAAAATGTGAAAAAAAAGCAACGTGAACCTTTAATAGTTTGACACATTGTAAAACATTGTATAGCACCTCCTGTTCGGGAAAAGTAAGAGGAGCCAGATAGCTATGGAGCAGCGTGAGAATCATTGTTTTAAGTGTAAAGCTTCACCTTCTCATGACCTCTTTATACATTTGCTTTTTTGTTTTTGACCCTCCTTGCCAGTATCAAAACTCAGTTAAACAAGAACACATACCACACACACCGATGATTAATACTTTTACTTCACCACAAACACACTACTGGAATCAGTGATTTTGTACGGGATCCCAGTTTCTGTCGAAGTCTATAAAAGATTTTAAGAATAGACGCTCTAGGGGTAAAAAACAAAAAGAAAAATCTCACACAGTGTGTGCGAGTCAACTGCTTATGTGTGTGAGCTATTTCCGGTTACTGCCTGCAGTGCCCAGGAGGTTTATCAGAGCCGACTGGGACAGCTCTGTTAATGAGGACATCCCGTCACAAATACATGGTTCACTTGAGCTCAGATGATGTGTTGGTGATGCATATTTCCTCACAGAGAAAAGAAGTCCGATCAACCATGCAGCATTACAGCTGATGACAGTAAAAACAAATGCTCTATCAGGAGCTGAGAAGCATATGGGTGTACATAAGCAAGATATGACATGGTGTTATTTTGAATTGTTTCTGGAGCTCCTTCTCATCTGTTAATAACTCTCAGTCCTAAACCACCTTAAAGGGGAACTGGTGGTCGTTTCACAGCAGGACTGGCTGAATACATCCAGTGTGAGCTAAAATGTTTTTTTGATATGGGTGACACTCACTGTCCAAGGGTTGAGTATCACTTGTATTGTTAAGATCTAAGTGTTGGTATTTGGACAGACCCTCCATCCAGTATTACACAGGGTATCTGTAGGTCATGAAAAGTTTTGAAGCATCCGAATTCAGGTAAACATTTTCTCTTGCATGCTGTCCGCTGGGTTGTTGGTTAAAAGATCTTTTTTTGAATCTGACTGCATGCTGCAAGGAGACATTTCACACCTCTAAACTAAAAGTGGGACTGATGTGACAGTGGAATATGCTGCAGGAACGTTTTTCCAAAAACAAAAACATTAGGAGTGAAAGTGAACCTGTTTTTTTTTTTGTTTTGTTTTTTTAACACTATCATATTCAAAAAAAATTGCTTTCATGCATTGTCCTGTCAACACCAGACTGTCCTCATCAGAAAAACAACCATATCGGTTGACAGTTAAAGCAGATTATTACAGTCCATAATTACATTTGTCGTGGCATTGACCTCTACTGGCCATAATAATTATTACAGCAGCAGGGGAGGAAGTCTTGTGAAGTAGTATACAGCACGACAAAGTTTAAGGGGTAATGGGTGCATAGGAATTGCAGGACTTTTACCCAAGGATGTTACACTACATCTGGACACAGTGTTAGAGGTGGAGCCACATTCACAAAAGCTGCTCAGTCGCATTTTGAAGCCACCTCCAAGGTATGAAAATAACGGAATCGTCCATTGTTGTGCAGCCCATAAAGTGTGCTCACTAAAGACTTCCACAGATTGAGCTGGCTAACTTCTGGTTTAGCTTCTGGTTCATTCATGCTGCTCCTCTCCATCCATCCATTATCTGAAATTGCTTATCCTTTTCAGGATCATTGGAGGGGGGGAACTGGAGCCGATCCCAGCTAACATTGGGCGACGGCGGGGTACACTTTGGATAAGCAACCATTCACGCTCAGTATCACGCCGACGGACAATTTAGAGGAACCAATCAACCTACTTGCATGTCTTTGGATTGTGGACCGAAATGACATGATGTACATAATGTAACTGTAGTTAGGTACATAAGTTACTTAAGTAATGGGGTTATTTCAAACCTAATCAAATTGATTTCCATAACGTAACCAAGTAGTTTTCTTGCCTAAAGCTTACAAGGCTGCAAGTGTACTATGAAGGTCTGGTATGCTACAACAGTCATAGTCATGGGTACCATTTTGGGGGTAACATTCTCCTCTAATCATTAATGTAGCTGCTGTGTTTGAAATCCCGGAGATATACATGGAACAAAAAGGAGCAATTTCACACTGTATTGTTTTTTATCGTAGAACTTGTATGGTACCACATGCTTCTGGCTTTTCTGAGTCGCCTAATTTATTCTGAAAACGACAATATATGACATACCTAGACACATAATGACTATGCAATAAGCCTGTAAGTAGAGGGGATGAAAGGCAGGCGAATAGAGTCTAGGGCTCAAAGGATTATTAATAACAAGCCACACACTTTCCTGCATTTATCAAAAGGTGAAATTTCACACTTAGATTTGGAGGCAAAACCTTGACATGCTCTGTAAAAGGTGCAAGACTCTGTGACTCAATATTCCTTTTAAAGGCCTATTGAGTTTCAAAGTTGGTCTGTAAACTTTATAGATCAGATGTAACTGAATACGTCTTTGAAATGCAAAGCATCACCTCAACATTTAATTGTGGGAGTGTATTAATTTTCCGTTGCCCGTCCTCCAAAGGGAAGTCAGAGCTGAGATTCAGCTCTAAAGCAGCACCATAGCTGGTCGACCTTCAGTGTCTTGCTCGAGGACTCTTCAGCAGGACCTCTGCTCCCTGCGACCGATGCTTGTACTTGCACAATGGTCTCATTACTCATTACGGCAGTTTAGTTACCCGTGGATGAAGCTGGATTATCTGCAGCGGCAGAGGAGGTGGTAGCCTCATATCTCTGCTGACCTTGAGCTGTCATTTTTTTCCAAACACAAACCCCCACTCCAACACACCTCTCCATAGCCAATAAGACACCAAATGACCTTAATTAATAGCATTTCACCTCCTCTGCATTTTCCATCAGTCTCACTGAGAGCCCCCTGGAGTTCTCCTCTGCCCAGAAACATTAAATATTCATATCTCCATCATTTTAATATTTAAGTCAATCAAATGGATTGCACCAGATAAAACTAACAGCAATTATCTATGCAGTGATAGGGAGATTTATTTAGTGTCATGAGTGACAGTTGGTGTAACATGAGGCTGAATGTCTGCCGTTCTCCTTCCTCTTCGGCTATTTTTTCCTTTTTTTTTTTGTTTCTGACAAGAATGTGTCTTTAAAGGCTTCCCTTAACTTGAAAGAGAATCGCTGGCACAGCTCATCAAGAGTTTTGAAAGTGAAATATCCACTTTTAACAAAAAATAACACAGACCCTTTCACAGTGGCTGACAACGTAAGAGGAATTACAAACTGCAGTGCCATTCAGCAGATTGTCATGGTGGCAGCTCTGTTTTATTGGGATTCAATGATAGTGACTCTCACATACATGATTTCACTATTGTTTGGGCTTCTTGGATACAGACTGCACTGCATCGGCCTGAATGGACGCTGTTAGGTTGCAGAAATTAGAGCACTGCCATTGTGTGCACTTGAAAGGATGTCAGTTATCTCCTCTGGGAGGAAATCTTGGTCAATTCTGTCAATTGACCCCGGAAATACTGGCCTCAATCAATTATTCAGCATAATGATGGATTATATTGGTTATCAGTATCAGATGCACTGCAGCTTCGGTACTGATGGTGGAAAGTCTGGTTCTCTTATTTATGGTCATAAATCAAGTATGTACATGACCAATGATGGATTAAATAAGGAACCTGCTGCATTAGATGAACATATTCAGCCTTTTCTCTGAGAAATAACGTATGTGTACACATTTACAACAGCAAATATGGTTTGAGTGAAAACAGAAGAATTAGGTTTTCTATGTTAAATGACGTACCTTGAAAATTGCAAAAATGTTGATATTGAATGTACTATTAAAATGTTCATTGACGGCATTTTGTATATTTGTTTTCCAACAATCTACTCACAGTGACTACAGCTTTATTCAGCTTTTTTCTGTAGTTATGTGTGGGCAGTGGCAGTCCATTGTCAAGGTTAGGGAAGGTTCACGGTCTGTGTTAACACAGAAAAGATCAGCTTGAGACAGAAGATTGAATTCAACTAAAATCAAAACCTTTCCCTAACCTTAACCAAACTGATTTTTTTCCTAAACTTAAAGGTGTTGTTGACAATATTCAGCAACTTAAAATGACATTCCACCCCGCCCCCCATCTATTACATTCAAGTGGTTGCTAAAGTTGCTAAAGCTAGCTATCTAACGTTGCTGATGCTATCTAATGTTAACGCTGCTAACATAAGCTAGCTAACATTAATGTTGCTAATGCAAACTAACTTTGACGTCGCTAATGCTTGGTAGCTAACATTAGGCCAGTACAGTATGCTGGGTGAGTACTCTTGAGCTCAGCCATTTTTGTTTTTGGATTTTTTTCCACAAACCATAAATGGACCAGACTCTTGATGCTGACGGAAAAAAAAAACGGTGCCACGTGATGCCAACGGCGTTACACTATTGGCCGACACCACCTTGCACACTTCTGTATTGTTTCTTTTTAAAACATGATCTGTCTATTTTAAAATATCACCAAACCATAGACAGGTGTAAACGTGAACCGTGGACTCATTTTGTACACCTGTCATCTGCAACAGTCACCTTCTTGCGACTCCTACACATTTTATTCACTCAGTTGACTCTGAACACAGTCCAGGTAGTATTTAAGTTGTTCAGCACAACGAAATTATGAAAATTATTTATACACGCCTAATTTCTAGGATACGAGGCTGACCTATCACTTTACTAAGTACTTGAAGCGGCACTGGTTTATTTTTGTAAACGCAATATTGATATTATCATATCAGCAATGTTGCTCATGTTGCTGGAAATAGCAGTGACGAGACTGGTGAGCACAAAAGCCCCGAACATATGCAGCCTCAGTGGGGCCCTTTCCCTTAGTAATATGTAGATTGTCACATATGTGCAAACACAAGTAAACCTATGCATCTACAGCGGTTATAAGGGCAATCAGTACCGTTTTTCTGGTCTTTATTATACCCATTTGGCCTAGACAACTGTGGAAAGACATCGTACTCTGCCAGCCACAGTGAAACATTGTGACTGCATTGCTATATTTTGTAATAAATGATAACCAACTAAGACTTCAATGGAACCATGTTTTATTTGCAGAGTTCAGTGCAAGCCTTACTGTTGCAAGAAAGAAGCAGTTAAACAGACACTTGAAGGCACAATCATTCAATATACAAAAAGGTAGTTACAAAAACATTCTCAAACTAAAGCTTTATTTATCAGCAAGCTCTCTATTATGGCCCAATACAATCAAACCAGCTGCGTTGCGTAGTAAGATTAAACTGAACCATCCTTCCAAGTTGTGTTCACAAAAATAATTTCTTTTGTCAGTAGCTGCTTTTTTCCCTTCTCTCACCTGCCTTTCTTTTCTCGTTATGAAACTTGATTTGAATTTTTTTTCTGGCTCATCTGAAGGCATTATCGCGGAGTAATCATTTAATTTTGCTTTTCGATGCTATGGATTCAGCCAACCGTAATAGTTTGCGCATGGCACCAATGAAAAAAACGCAAATAAAAACAGCATTTTATTTTAAAGGCCCGCAACATACTGGATCCCTGGTTACTCAGCAGTGCACCACTGCCGATGAAAGATACTAAAATGCCCAAAAGAGCTGAAGGAAACTACAAAGTCGAGTAAAGAAACTTTCAAATTACACATTTGATAAAAATCTACCAAATAAATAAATCAATAAAGTCACCAGTATATGAAATGACCTAATAATGCGTGACTTACTGTTTCTCACAGTGTTCAGTTATGTGCAGCCTATTTTTTTTTCTCTCCTTGCACAAGGGCTCCATCCCAACGCATCTGAGCCTGCTGCCAAAGATTTCTGCCAGGAAAAAATACTGGGACACCAGATTCAAAAGCCGCATACTCTAGCAACAGGCCCGCGCTTTGGCTCGACCGCAGTTATGAGTCCAAAATGTCGAAGGCGAAGCAAATATCTCAGGGCCGGTTTTGTAATAATATTCTTTTATAGAGCAGTGTTGGTGCAGCAAGTATTGCAGCTGAGTCCAGCAAGGCCACATAAAAGCTCCTCAAGAAATGGTGAATGGTGAACGGCCCAAAAAAACTGAAATAGGGTGGCAGGAGAAGTTCAACTGGGGTGTGCCAGTCGCACACAGAGGTACCTTGCTAAAAAATATCTCCAGCGGAACAGTTGCTACCCTATGGTGCAGTGCGCCTGGCGTGTGCTCCTCTTTGGTGGCATGTTTTTGTGCGTTTTTTTGGATGGACAAAAAGTTTTCAGAGCAGGTCGCAGAGTCGGATCCCTCATCAGCGTGATTCAAAAGCACAACAAGCATACCACTGGGGCACGACGAGGTGGACGGATAGACAAAATGTTCTGCACCATTTGTGAGAGGGCAGGTTGGACAAATAACAGCAGATCAAAATATCTGTGCTTTATTGCTGTTTGTTTCCAGTATTGACAGCCAAATTTGCTGTCAAAAAAGTCAAAGGAAATATATATTTTTTGAACACGTGTGTCCGTGTCCCTGTCCAAAACAAGAATGCAGCAGCTCAGAGGTAAACAGTAGTGGCAGTCCCATGTTGTTAGCCCATGTGTTTATAATAAGCATGTGACAGAAAAATACCCTTCAAGA
>OMLP01046023.1:45194-60062 GCA_900302685.1 Spondyliosoma cantharus
CTTTTAACAGAGTTGTTTATTTATGTATTTGTTAGACCAAACAAGCTAAGAGAGCTTGTCGAACATAGCAAACTAGCCGCTAACGGACAGATCTCGCAGTTGAGCTACGGTGTGCATAGTGTAGTTTTGGAGGGATTCCCGAAGGAAGCGAGTAGGTTTTTTTAGTTTGATACTTAAAACATTTTGCTTGCATCCAACTTCCACAAGATCTGGTGATAACGATATATTTTATGACCCTTCCACTGCCTTTTGCTGTAAACTTTCCCCTGCCTCCCTGGCGAGTCTTGTCTCATCTTTTATTTTGTCTACTTCTAGTGTTTTTCTGACTTCACTGATTTTCCACCATTTTCGAAGCACTCAGCCTCTGTTTGTAACACAACACAACACAACACAACACTTATATCTGACTCCAGCGATATTCATCTAGGTCAGTAGTTCCTCCGCTTGGAGTCAGTGCCCTCAATTATGAATGAAAAATCTGAAACCAGGTTTAAAAGGAAGACTTGATGTTTGAGTGAGTGAATGCTCACCACTGTGGATTGACGTGTCTGATAATGCTTTTAAAGACACACAATGTCTTTCCTTAATATTACTTTGAGTCGGGTTCCTTTAGGTTTATTTGGGTTGCATCAGTTTTTCTGACACTGATCGTCCTTGACTTGTTTCCCTTCGGGCAAGGAGAGGACTGTTTTGTCCTGATGATAAAATAGAAAGCATAAATTCTTGCCAATTTACTTCACTAACACTGAAATTAGAACCCCAAAGTGTCCTGAGCAGACTGAAATAATGCCTTTAGGATGTGGTCATGCTGTGACTTTCACCAGAATCTGCAAACTACGCATGGGCCCAGACCCTGCAAATGAACAGTATTTGTATAATTAGATATGCCAAGTGAGAGGGTATTAAATTCAGAGCTCCTCACTTAATTTCCTCAGTTACTGCAGCTATTAAGAAAAATTCATCCATTTGGTTTAATATCCAGAGAAAAAAAATTGGGTCACACAATATTGAATTTGTCAGAGATGATGATGTCAGGGAGCCACAGTAGCACTGGAAGTGTCAGTTTCCTTTGCGTTGGGTGTTTCAGCATTCCTGCAGTGAAAAAAGCGTGTGTGAAATGTAGATAAAATGAAATTTTGATCGGATATTACCTGAATCCAGTGGGCAAATACCAAACATAATAGATATCCACCACAGCTGTAATGAACTATAGTATAGTAAGTAGTGATTCCTATAAGATACAGAATGGCTTTAGTAGTTTATTTGTGTTATAGACATACAACTGGCCAGCCTTCACAGACTTTGTATCTGTCATTTAGACAATATGTTGCCATACATTAACAGACTGCCTATAAAGAATAGCATTATTGACTAATTAAACTGGAAACGGTCAACTGACTTCCCCCCAGTGTTTCCAAGTTCTATTAATGTTGGCACTGCTGTCACAAGACAACCGGATAGTTTCCGTTTCCCTCAGAGTAGCAAGCAACTACCAACAACACGGGACAAAACATGAGTTTATTCATTCGTTCAGTCTGTAATGGAGACATGAAGGTGGATATAAATGGTGCCAGGCTGCCAACCTGACTGGATCGCCAGTCAGCCCTCATTTTCCTGAGAGATTTTGTGCCCAGTGGCAGACGCAATTGCACAGTGAGAGCGAGGTTTATAGAAAACCAATCTAAATGCAGATGGTGTCACTCTATAGCCAAGACAGCAACCTCATAACCTCAACCTCATAAGGATTTGTTAAAACAAAAAAATGTCTATTGCACTCCCAAGGAAAAAGAGCATTAGCCTATTATGATAATTACACTGAACTACATGTTTCTAAAAAACAAAGTACATATATCTGCAAGTAAATTGTGCATTTGTTGGGGAATATTTTAACCAGTGGATTGGCACACATTTGTTGTTCTAGTGAGCATGTACAGCAGCAGGATGGCGTATATTGGATTGCATTAAAATAAACTACAGTGCTCATGTATGAAGTGCTGAAGGTCATGGTAGGTAGTTTAGCTCGAGCACAGAGGAATTTAGCTATATAAGGATTTGACATACTTTTAGTAGGATCAATTCATTCTTGGTGTCGGACTTTTAAAGGTTCAGTGCGTACGATTTAGGGGCATGTAGCAGTGAGGCAGCAGATAGCTACCAACTGAATACCCCTCACTTCACTCACCTCCACTTCAGTGGCCACTAAAAATGCAAAAGGCCCTCTCCAGATCCACTTTTTGGTTTGTCCATTTTAGGCTACTATAGAAACATGGAGGTGCATGGTGGAAGAGGCTTATTCTAAGGTCAAGAAAATGACAGATTTTTAGTTTCAGGTGATTTGATGCAGATAAAAACTTAGTTATAAATCTCATATTATGTTGCTGTCTGCTAATACCCCGTTTAATGGGATTAATTGACAAAAAAAAACGTGTCACCAGCCTTATACTCAAATTTTTGTAAATCATTAACAGTAGCATCATCATTTAGGGACTATCAAAGAGAAAGTGCTTTTCAGACTCATCAATTTGTAATATCCTCTAATATACTGAAAATAACAGATTGGAGATATCTAACTGTGATATGGACGTGGAGAAGTCATTAATCAGGCTGTTTGACAAGTTCAAAAATTCTGTCGGGCTGATTTAAACAGCTGAGCACAGATAGCAGGTAGCGATAAAATGAGAACAGCAGGCTGTCATTTGTGTTTATGCTCATAAGCTCTGCTAGTTAGCTTCATTCTGTCTGATTTTGTTTCCCGACACCTCACTCCACTCTGCCTCACCCACTCAGTGACACCGTGAGAATACGACTGGGAGCCCTGACAGTTCTGCGGTTGACAAATAGTCCAGCGTAGTCGCCAGAGCACACTCCGGGGCTCAGAGCTGTGCTTTATGAATACACCTGTCACTGTGTTTACTATGAATCTGCTGTAACACAGGATCAAGGGCACCGCAGTGATTGGAAAGGGGGAATAAAAAAGTACTCTGGCTGGTGTCTGCTATCATGTAATGTGACTTCAGGCAGATGTATGACTCTACCTTTGTTTACGGGTCGGCACAGGGTAACAGGGACATAAATAGAACAGGGAGCGTGTGATTAGAAGATGGCGTTTTTTCTCCTTTTTTGTTATTAATTCAGCCGCAGCTTTGAGTCAGATACCAGGACTGAATAGAGAAAATCTTTAATTGATTTTTATCTTTTGGAGGGTTGCATTTGGAGAAATCTGTGATCCTTGGGCTTTTGAGATGTTACAGAACCAATTGGATAAACTGTAGGAATGCAGGCCTGTGGTCTTAAATAAAAGGCTTTATTACTGAATTTCGAGATAGCAGACACTGTATGTGGACTGGCGCTTGATGCATATCCATTATTTATTTACATATTTAAATTTAATTTGAATTAAACAGTTTGTATTCATGCCACAGATTGTGTGAAAGGTTTTATGCACATACACTATGTATATGATGACATTTCACTGAATCCATAGGATTTTTTTAAAGCTGATACGTACACAGGAAACACATCCACACACACGCCGACACACACTCACACTTATACAAGGTGGTTTTAGGAATATTTATCGTGTTACATTTGGCTTGAAGGCCAAATGAACATCAATTTATTAAAGAGCAGCAGCAATAACCTGCTAAACATAATTGTAGAGAGTACCCTGGTCAGCAGTTGAATTTCCATTATCAGCTCTAAGCTCGGCGTGTATGCGTGCGTGCGTGTGTGTGTGTGTGTGTGTGTGTGTGTGTGTGTGTGTGTGTGTGTGTCTGAGAGCAAACAGTATGTGGTCTATGTGGCCACCGCTGTCTCTGTGGGTGTCTGGCCTCAAGGAAAGCCAGGTGAGCCAGTGCTGCAGTACAATCCCTGGTCTATTTGATGAGGAGACCTCATGCAAAATTGATGTGAACCTCAAGGTCACGGGGAGTTCATTCAGAGCATGCTCAGATCAGCCCGCGCCTGCAGCACACCGCAGCAAATAGGACTGTTCCCCCGGACTCGGTTGGACTTAGCGTAAGCTCCTCTCGGCCTGATGGGGTGGTGGATTCAATATGATTCACTTTGGGCTTGCTTTATCATTAAGACCTCTGCTCTGCCTGTGTCACCTTTCTGTTTTCACTCCTCCTTTGTATTTGAAAGGGAATTATAATGAAGGAGAAAGGGAGATGTTTTCTTTTAAACAAAGAAAAGATATGGCTCTGATGTCTTGTGCTCATTAGCAATACGCTGGCCACAAATAGAATGCTGCCTCTCGGTTATGGTAACAGTTGCGTAGTTGTCCAAACGAGTAATGGGGTATTTTTTTTGTGGTTGTTTGCTGGCCTCTTTGGCTTGTGGCCCTTAAAACAAAGCGATGTGTACACGTGACATCTCCCCCCCATCACAGGAGTGTTTCTTTGAAATCACTTTCTGAGGCATGAAGAGGTGAAAATGTCCAGAATATCAGATGAGCAAAGCATTAGCAAAATGAGAGAAATGTCAGATGCATTATGTCTTTAACCCTGTCAAGACCGCTCAGAGTATATCGCCCAGTTGGTGAGAGGAGAACTCTTTCAACCCAATCGTCAGAATCAATGTTGGCAATGTACGTTTTTTTTGCAAACCCCGGATATGTTGAAACGTTACATTTCTATATGCATTTCTTTACGTTTATTTAGGTTCAATTTTCAATGTTATTCAGCCCTATCTCATCAGAAAAATGATCACATAGGTCAACCAGGAAAGCAGGATATTATGAGCTATATTGATGTTTCTTGGCAGGGACCTCTAGTGGCCATAATTATTATTACAGGTGCAAAGGAGGAAGTAAAGAGAGGTAATATAAAAAGTGAAAAGTCTTTATAGGGAAGAGGTTGGGGATGGATAGTCAGGTTAAAAAAGCACAGGACTTGCATTTAGGAGACTGCTGTTTGTGTCTAGTGTGAAACCTGAAGTCAGTGGTAATTCTTTGAACGCACTAACGTAGTAAAGTTACATCACATATGTAACATAACTGAAGCTACTTAGGTAACGTGATTTAACGGTCTAGTTTGTACAAAAGCTGATTTTGGAAGATCTTTGCGATTGTAGGTCGGCTCAGCCACCATCTGAAGCGTCAGGATTTTGTGAGTTGGGAAACCCAAAGCATCAGTTTTTGATGGGCTTGATGAGGCACAAATCAAATATCTTACAATTTGGACTTTTACAGCCAAACCACAATGTCTTCCTAAACCTAACCAAGTAGTTCTGAAATTAGTACCATTTGATTACAGTCTGGTACGCTTTTTGTTGGTATGCTGCAACAATCATGTAGTTTTGGGACCGTTTAATAAATGCTGTTTTTAGTGAGTGTGGTTATCCGCCAACTCAGTTGTTTTGATAAGAGGATGTGTTGCTCTTATCTTGTATCAACACCGTGCTTATGTTCCTGTTAGGTTTAGGCACAAAAACCACTTGGTAAGGGGGTTAGGTTTTCGGAAAATATCTTATTTGGGCTTAAAATACCAGCTTTAATCGCCACAAACCCGGCTAGAGATTCTCCTCAGGTCTGTTTGAAAATATCCAGTGGTGTCACACTTATATATGTTGAAACGCAGTCTTGAAATGTGTGTCAGGCTTCTCGCGTCTAACCACACCACCACCCCCCTCCATCTCCTAATGTGAAAGTCATGTCTCAAATGTGGATGGACAAGATGTCTCGCAGAAATGTGAATGTGGTTGGTATCCTATGACGCCTGTGAATGTGAACGCATCAGTGGTTTGCTGCCAACATTTTATCCTGGCGACTCTTTCATTAAACAGTCCTCGAGATGAACGTTTCTGTAGTGCTGTTTGAATGTTTAGTGAGAATTATCTACCCATATAGTGGATACCCTAAAAAGTGATGCAAAATCAATAGTCACTGGCCGAGATTTATCAGCACCACTTTCTGATAAGGTGCATCTTATGAATTGTTTATACATTCCGACTAATGCCTTCATTAATAGTTAATAAATCATTGACTTGCTTCCTCAGAGCAGTCGTAAGCCATTAATAAGCACAAGTGTTTACTAGACCAGCTTTCTAAGTTTTAGCTTTTCCATAAAACATCAATTATTTACTTATTAAACCCAGTAATAAAGTTTTTAAAGACACTTAATTTATCAGATCTTATTAGAAGGGGGCGCTTTTTTATCTACCATCATGCACTGTGCAGACATGGAAAACAAAGCAAATTTACTGCCGGAAGAAAGGAATGACCCCAGTAGTATTAATGTATTGTGTTAATATAGTTCTCGCCATGGAATTGAAATGAAGGATCCATGAAGTTTTGAGTTTAAGATTAATGATCATTCATCGCATTGTCTCACATTAAATCATGGCGCCATGTTTTATCACTGGGAGGGAAAATGAAGAGGTAAACGTGTCCATGAGCGGCCCATTAAGAGGAGGCTGCATTTCTCACCTGCGTTTTTTAATCCCATTGTGTATAAAAGCGCCTCAGCTTGGTTTACAGAGAGGCGTGTGCTGATGTTTCTTCACGTTTTCTGAGTGGGAAGAATCACATTTTTTCACATACTACTATGTGAGAAATCACAAGTGCTTTAAATAGTTCACGTTGCATTAATGTTAGGTATGAGGCCGCCTGTGATCACACAAAAGACAGCCGCTTTTGTTGATCTTTCCTCATCTTTGCTTCAAACCCACCTTTCCTGGGTTCACATAAAAAAGGTGAGCAAGAGCTCTCTAATGACGCCTTCCCCATGTCTTCTAATATCATAGCCTGTCTCAGGTGTATCTGTGGCAAGAGTAGGTGGCTTACTGATTGTGTCTGAGACGCCTTCACACCCAGCCAGCTGTCTGCTGCAGGGGTGTGTGATCTGTCCAGGCAGACCACCTTCCTCCCCCATTAAGCTCAATCACGCTGGGTGGCTGCAAGTCTAACTATCTTCTCATCCTTCTCCATTTAACCTCCTCCCCTCTTCCACATACAATAATCCTCCCTTTGGCACAAACAAAGGAGGAAAAGGACAGCGGTGAATTCAGATGCAGAAATACAAGGACGTTAAACACGACGGCAAAGTGTGTGATGTACTCAAAATGCTCATGTTATGTAACTGGGTAAGCTTTTACATATATTCTTGGAAACATAAGCTTTGTCATGACAAGGATAGAGCATTTAAAAGTAATATTGTTGGAATAGTGACAAAATCAGTGAGATTAAGTGACTGGCAAAGACTGTTAGATGAATAATGCAAGCAACAAGATGAAAGACAGCTTCGTCTTTTGTAGTCTGTCAGGCAGGAGACTGAGGAGAGCCATGACTGACTTTAAGACTACATGAAGCATCATTCTAACAGCCTGTTAGTTTGCCTGGGAGGAAATAAATGATATTGATTTTTTTCCCCCTCTCCTTATCATTGGAAATGTCATTTCACAGTCCTGTCACTAAGGCCGACTAACGCACAGCATTCCAATAATCCTTTGTTTCTCCAATCCTAGAAGGAACAGGAAGAGTCATATTTCACCTTTGTCAATGATCTGAGATAAAGTCTCATCACCCTCCATATTTGTATAGGTCGCTCCTGCACCTTGCATCTCCCTTAATTGTGGCACTGTCACACCGGCAGACTGATGTTAGTCAGTAACGCACAAGTGTTTTCATTGTTCAGTGCGAACAAAATTCAGCGTTTTGTCTCTTTTGTAGTGTTGATTAAAAGCTCATACTTCCTGAACTGAGCTGGCATGACAGAGTATCTCGTGACCTTTCCCTGAAGGAAATGGTCCGTAGACAACGCAATACGGAGGCGTCAGAAAGCAATAAGTCAGAAACACAAAAGCACAGGCATAAACTAATTAGAAAACACTCAGACAGCGCACACCGCTGCCAAGGCTGCACAGTCCTTTAGACATGTCATTTTCGGAACACAAAATGTTAAGGCAATTTTAATCTGCATCTGCATCACAATGTGCACAGTCATCATGGGATGCTTTTGCCATTTATTTATTTATTTATTTATTTTTTATTCAAGTAAGTGCAGTGGAGTCTACAGACACACCGGTGCCTCTGTGGAGCTGTTGGCACGGTGGTACTTTTGAGTTGAAATCAGCAGGCTAACCAAGCCTCTGGGAATAGCAGCAACTTCAAAGTCAATTCAACATAGTGGCCAAACCGTGTAACTACAATCTAGCTTGATGCACAGTGGCCCAAAAATGTTATGTCCCATAAGCTTACATTGTGAAAGAAGTGGCTGTAAAATGATATTAGAATGTGATACAATAGGTTAGGTAACATTTGGAAAGTTGAGAAGAGTTGCACAATTAAGTGATTTTTCCGTTAGCGGGGAGCTAAACCAGAAGTTGGCCTCCCAGCTAGGAGAAGTCTCTGGTGCAATGGCTCTATGTGAAAGATCTGGCTGATTACATACCTGGGAGTCGCACACATAGCATTTCATGCACCACAGAATTAATTTCCCAAGAATGAATGGGGGCCTGCTCAGACATTGTTAATTGTTGTCTAATTTCTCCTAAATATATCCACGATGCTAACATTTTCATAATGGCTACGTTAGCATGCTAATGTTTAGCAGATCTAATGTTTATCTTTGTTGTTAGCAGTGGCGGACAGCAACAAAGTTTATTTATGTACATTTACGTTTTGAACTTAAGTACAATTCTGAGTCATTTGTACTTGATTGTGTTAAGTGTCTGCGGTTCGAGTCTGCGTTTCAACATTTGTAAAAAGTGACACCACTGGATATTTTTAAGGACACCTCAGGACAATTTTCAGCCGTGCTTGTGCTGACCAGATGTTTTTCTTAACCTTAACCAAGTGGGTTTTGTGCCCAAACCTACCCAGAGCATTAATTAAAAATTGCACTCAGCCAATGTGTATTGTGGCAATCGGGTTGCTATTCTATTACATTTCATATAAAACACAATGCATTGTCACATTAATATTGTTTACAACAATAAATAAAACCACCCAACAGTAGGTCAATGTAAAATGATCTCCACTACTGTTAAAACATTCAAATGCAGCTTAATGTTACTGCATCTATAATAATAGCCAAATATTTTTTTTATTTTTCATATTGCTACCTGTTTAAAAGATGGTATTAGTTCTTCTCCTGCTGTGTTTTTTGCGTATTATCTCTAAACTGAAAATAAGGTTGATGCTGATGGGCATGTCATTAGTTTTGCAGGTATCTGATAAACTCAAGTATTGACAAAGTAAAAGTTTTTTCTGCAAAAGCCATTTAAAAAAAGTTGTAAAGATTCCTAAAAAAATGTATGTTAATCCATCATTGACTTGATAAGTGAAAACCTTCAGCCGCTATTGGTGCTCAATGAAAGGTCAGAGGATAACCTAATTAGGAGTCATTAGGATTTATCATCTGGGTACCATTAATATTTACAAATTTTCATGGCTGTCCCTCTGACAGTTATTGAGATTTTTTAGTTTTTATCACAAATGTTGACCTGGTGTTGGCGGAATAGAAAATTCAGGGGATCAAAGAAGTCAGCAGGAATCAACCTTTGGGAACGGTGAATTCATTTTATGCCAATAATGTGGCTGAAAATAGTAAATTGCTCCATCACGTGCTATGAAACACAACCTCATGTACTGCTACATGCACAGAAACACTAGGCTCTCATGCACAGCCGAGATTTCCACCAATTGTCAATAAAGTCTGTTAACATTTGTCAGATATTCTGCTAGCAGACTCAAGCTGCACCAGGAAAACACAAACCTCCTCAGTGAAAGTAATTAAAAACGAGATGAAATAAAATCCACTTCACCATGCAAGCAGGAGAAAATCAATACTCACCACAACAGATTTTCTCTGTTTGGAATTTTGCCGAGATTAAAAGCAAAACAAAATACTTAAAATAAGTCAAACTGTTACAGAAAACTGGAAGCTGTATCGCTGTATGTCAAGACTTTTATTTTTCTCTTTCGTGACTTGCCAGGAGGCTTATTCACAGCATTCAGATCCCTGTTTTAATAATACAGAGCCCTGCTCTCATTACTCACCTTTTATCTTCTCAGCATGATGTGGGTGGACCGATAGAATCGATCCCTGTGATAAACACTGTGAGCGTGCATCTCCAGGGGGCTCAGCTACTGATTGTGTTTGCGTTTTTCCAGATGGTCACTAAACGGAACACTCATTGATCTGGGGAATGACTACCGGCGTCACATGTCTGGGGGCAGCCTGATCATTAGCAACCTGGACAAGGACCAAGACACCGGGGTGTACCAGTGCACGGCCTTCAACGCGTGGGGGTCCATCCTCAGCCGCAGAGCCAGCCTGCAATTTGCATGTAAGTGATCCCCACAACTGCTTACACATTTCTGGCACGGCTCTAACACAGTTATGACATCCTGGCACGTCTTTGTATCTGCCGTATATCAGTCTGACATGTTTGTTACATGGTTGTGGCCCAGGCCTTTTTTTTTTTCATTTACTATTCCAATTTCTCATTGAGATTGCCTGCGAATAGATTTCCGAGAGGGGAAATGGTAATCGAATGAAATGTCAGATGCAACAAACACAGTGGGTGAGGCAGCTTCTGACTGCCTCTGAACTCCATTGATTCTCATTAGTGGCTCCAACTCTGACAGCATCTTTGCTCAGTCCGAATTGACTCATATTTTGCCAAGTGATACGCTGGCCCCTGTGATTCACACTGTAAAGGAGAAGAACACAAATAATCCTTAAGAAGAATTTGCATCCTTGTAATCGGCAGCCACGTCATTTTGAATAATATACACAGCAGACCGTGAGCGGATCAGATAGTGACAGGCTGTCTGCTGCTCCAGACTTCCTGTTTAAAAAGCCAAAAGGCCGGTTGGAAAGTGATGCTGTAGAGTGGGGGCCTACCTTCCAGACAGGCGCTGTAGAGGCACCTCTCTTCTCTTGATCAAGCTTGCAGGCTATTGATCATGTCCCAAGGATAGAGAGCCTTTCACTTCCTCTCAGGAGATGGGCTGCTATTATCCCTATAGCCCAGTAATGAATCTCACTTGTGGGGACCGGGTGAAGAGCAGAGCTGCTTGACATTTATTGTCTTGCCTAATGCACAGTGAGGGAGGTCTCGGAGATCAGCATGGCTGATACTCTGTTTTTCCGTGTAATGAGGCCACTGCCCTAAGATAGAAATGTCATGCCTTCTTTGCTGCTTTCCCTGCCTTCAGAATTCAGCTGCAACCACTATAAGCTGCCATCTCCTCCCACAGCACACAACTGTTGGAGAAACATCAGGAATAATGCGTAGAATTACAGAAAAAATGTCATCTACAGCATCAACATAAGCACTGTAGAACTGATAAATTAAGCTTTACATACCGCCTGAGAGAAATTCTGGGTTCATGTAATCTGGATGTTATTTTTATAGCTTCGGCCGTCACCCTTCATCTTCATCTTCGAGTCAATTGCTGAGATCTGGGAACTTTGCAGCATTGACCTACTGCACGTGCACATCAATGTTTCTCTCCTCTCAGTCCCGCTCAACCCAGACTTTACATTGGGATAAAGTTATGCACAAAGATATCCCTATTAAAGGCCCGGAAATGTAACATTTTAATGGTTTAAAAAAACAAAGTATAATCCAAGGACTGGAAATGTTCCTTGTTTGTTGTCAGAGGTGTCCTGTCATTTTAACATTTAGGTTTATAATGACGAGTTACGTGGACTTCTTCCTGTGATTTATGAGGGGGGTTTGTCTTGCAGTACCACAATTGACCACTGGGGCAGATTAGCATTAAGGACAGACATGTCATTGACGCCACATTGGCAGCTTTGGTCGTCGCTGCAATACATCAGCATCGCCACCATATCGAGTTGGGCAAAAGATTTCTCAGAAGATCTCAACGAGTAGTGTTCATATTCAAGGGTAAATGATCTGTGGAGGTCAAAAGAGCTTTCGTCTCCAGTTATTTAAAGTCTCAATTGTTAGGGTGCATTCACTGCCAGACTCTCAAGAGAGCAGATTCTGAGTGACTGGAGGGAAACTCTTTGTACTCCGCATAGCTACGTCTAAGCCCTTGAACATGAGAAAGACACTGAAATTGCCGGAGAAATATAAATGTTGAAGTGCTTTTCATTTAGAAAGAACACAGCTCCACCATTTACTTTCTACATGTTTGCGGGCCAGCCTTGCCTAACACAATATGACAACAAACAGCAAACAACTGTGAGTCGTGTCAAAGGTGTCCCTCACAATGACAAACCCACAGGAAGGACACATTACCTAACCTGTAGAGCCTTTTAGCTTCTGTCAGCTAAATGTTGGTTTTATAGCCCTTAACTGTCCTCTTCGGTCCACTCTCAGCTCTTTCATCAATGCTGCTTCCAGCCACAGTTGCCAGCTGCGTTTAGTGAAATACTCCACACTTCCTGCATCAGCGCCAGACGGCAGACGGACACACTGAATGATCAGCTGGTGAACGCAGTGGAGCATTTTAGTAGCTGGAGAGCTAGATATTTACCTCAGGAGATGGTGGAGACCAAAAACAGAGCTGAAAGAAAGTGACTATCCAACTCACATTCAACAGGTGGAGTGAAACATGATAACAAGAGATGATATCAGGTTGTTTTGTGTCTGCTGGATGTCCAAGTAAAGGCAACTGCTGGAAGAAGCATCATCTCAAAATATCAAATTGCAACATTCATGTTTTTTCAAGGTGATGATAGGTATGCCGGCGTTGTGTCTGCACATCTGGGCTACGCAGTTTGGTTTGTTTACCACCTGTGAAACTGTCTGAACGCTCACATTTCTTGTTTGTGTGACACTTTGTTGTAATTACGTCGCCTCGCTTGTAATTCTCAGCAATTGCCTCGATAGCGCCGTAATTGATCGCAACAACTTCCAAAACCACCAGAAACAGACCCGAGTTTTAAAAAAGCTGCTAAGTTTCCTAAAACAGGAAACCAAGAATGCAAGAGCTGTGTTGTGTTGCCCTCTCGAGCAGGTTAAAGTAGCTTCGCTCGAAAAATCACTGCTGCAATTTATAACGGAGAACGTCTACACAATACGGCGGCGCCATTGCCCAGACCGATCATCTTGGAGCTGTAATGGTCGCCGTGTAATCTCTGGGCCAGCCATTCTTATGTGGCAGAGACTGATTCTGCTTACAAAGGAATCACTGCAGCTACAGTGAGTTTGGCCTCCAGCTCTCGGAGTTACAGTGTGTGGTCAGTTCACTCCAGTGAAGCCCATTATTCTTCTGCTCAGAGGCCAGAGAAGGGAGGCGCGTATCCCCTCCAGCGTCGAGCCCCGCCACATCTCTACCCTCCCCTGTGACATTTTTTGCACGATCTCCGTGAAGGAGTCATCCTTTCCTCAACCCCTAAGTAATTATCTATGGCTCTCTGATTCACCTCCCGCTGCTTCCAAAAAGCGTTGCTGTTATAATTATCAGCCGCTGTTTTTTCGCCGGGCTTTTTTCAATCAAAATCGAGGAGGTGAAACTCTCTCCAGCGCCGTTCCTCAGAATCGTAAATGTCTTTAGGAGATTGACTCTGCATTTGCAGAGGCAGCCTGGTGAGATCAGAAGGACATCGCCTCTGTCTGCATTTCAAGTCGGCCATCTCCTCCTGTGGCCTCCTCTGTGTCCTGCCGTGACTTGGCTCTGTTTGATTCCACTGCGGTCATCAGAGAGCCGCTCATTAATCTTACCAACACTCTGTCCCACTTCTCTCCATAATCTTCCCTCTCCTAATTTCCCTTATCGGTCACACTGACTTTCTTTTGTTTGTGTTTGGAAGGCTCACTCTAGGCTGTTAGCCAGAGGGTGCAGACAGAGTACAGAGCGGACTGCGGCAGCTTCCCTCCATCAGTCATGAAGCCAGGGGTGGTTTATCATCCCAGGTTTGGGTTTTGTCTGCCAGCAACTGCTCATTCATTTACAAGGGCTAGGTTATGCTGAGAGTATTGATGGGGAAGCTAATGCTTTTAAGTGCAAGATTACACCACATTTAATAATGATGTTACTTATTGCTGCTGGCACAGCAAACTGTCATTTGTCATGCAGGCTCCCCCGTGTTTGTTCAGTCCGCGCACAGCGTCTCCTTCCCCTCCGCTCATTTTATCCTATTGAAGCCTAATCTCATCCCGGCGTTAAAGTGTGGCGTCGCAGGGTAAACGTCACCAAGTCAGGTCCATCTGTTTCATCAGCGCCCTGCATGCCTTTGAACGCCTCATAAGCTGTCAGCCGGTGTCCCAGGCCAATCAATGATGCCCCATTAAAGTCCCACTGCTCAAAGTGTAACATCAAATACATGCCTCAGTGAATCAGTGGAGGGAGTTAAGGGACAACTTATGTCTCCTTTTTTTCAAAACCATCCCTTTCAAAGAAACCCTCGAGTGTATGGACTGTGTAAAAACACACTCTTTGGCTGTCTGATATTCTGCTCTGTGCCGCCGATGATTTGAGTTTCTTTTTTTCAGCCTCTGTCTAAACCCATTTCGATCTTTTTCTGACACATTAGATCTCGATAACTTCAAAACTCAAACCGTGAGGAACGCTGTCAACGTCCGTGAGGGCCAGGGCGTGGTTCTGTTATGCGGACCACCTTTACATTCCGGAGGTAAGTTTGCTGCATATGTGTGTGCGTGTGTGTGTGTGTGTGTGTGTGTGTGTGTGTGTGCAGCATTTCCCATTGCAGCACAGCAGGATGTCAGAAGTGGTTAAGTCTTGAGGACTGAGCACCTTGAGGCTTTTACACTCACACACACACACACACACACACACAATGATCTCAAGACTCTGCTGTGTGCACGTGTGTGTGCGTGTGTGTGTGTGTGTGTGTGTGTGTGTGTGTGTCAGTGTGTATTCTGATCAGCCTGATCTCAGAGATCAATGCGTTAAAGGTGCTTCAGTGATTTTTTTTTTTTTTT
>OMLP01046023.1:87521-98295 GCA_900302685.1 Spondyliosoma cantharus
CGGTGGGGCACCATCGCCCAGAAAGTCGGGATATATTTATACCTCAGTGGGCATTTTTTTGTCACATTTGGCTCATTAGAAGGGCATCCTAGAGGGCAATGTATAATTTTTTTTTTATCTACCATGGGGCATCCAAGAGGTCACATTTGTGTGTGTGTGTGGGGGGGGGATTCTGGCATGATGATGTCGTGACAATAAAGACATTTTAATAGTTAAAAGAAAGTGCCACTGAGTTTTCTTGCCCAGTCCTAGCATTTATGAAGTGTTTTTGAGGAGATATACAGTTTATCACTATAGTCTGAAAATATTATGATATTATTGAAGGCCTTACCGCCCAGCCCTAAGTGGCCCTGAACACACAGCAACGTTAAAAGAAGAAAAAACCCTATGCAAATAGACTAAATGGATGCAAATGAACAAATGTGAATGCGGCACACATGTTGAAGTTCTCTTAATTTTGTCCATTTGCGTCTTTTGTAATGAGATGCAATGTGTGGAGCTCTCAGGGCCACCTTAGAATTCATACCGTCTTAATTAGCGGAGGTGCTCCGCTGCAGCCTCCATCTATTATTCAGTCTGATAAAATGAGGGTTGGTCTGTATGAAGCGGTCGCACCACTGTAATCTCTTCTATATACACGAATCCTTTCATGTGCAACGTCTTTACCCATGGTTGTTTTTCTAGCTCCAGATCGGGCTCCACTCAACATCCAGTGGACCATGATAGGCTCCACCCTCACGCTGCACTGGGATCCTGTCGTTGCTATGGAGACGGAGTCAAAGGTCACTGGATATTTGGTAGGTCCCAATTCCCTGCGTCGCCCTGATTTATCTCCACAATCAAGGGTGACGGTTTTTGCATTAGCTCATTTCTCTGCGTCGCCCTCTCCCGCTGCTCAGGTGCTGCTTAAGAGACACCGCAACAACGACATCAGCACTATCTTGACCAGCAAAACCACTGCGGAGCTCAGCCTCTCCGCCAACGACAACTATCTCATTCAGATCAAGGCCATGAGTGAGGGCGGCGAAGGTGTGGGCAGTGAACCCATCCACATCCATAAATTAAGTGAGTGTACTGCTGCCTTTGCCTCTTTCTACCATTTTTTTTTTTTTTTTGTTGACTGCGGATAAAGCTTGAGTGAGGATTCAATAATTCAGAGACAACATTTAATTTGGCTTCATTGCATCCCTTTCCAACCATGTGTAATAGACTTATTTCGAGTGCGAGAAAAGCGACCTTTTTAGAAATGCGTGCGCGGTGTCATCCATCTCTGCCATTGGGTTATTATTCCTTGTTGACTGGCTGCACAGCGCCGCAGCATATAAAGCAGTTCTGTGCTCCCCATCCCGCTGTGGTGCAAAATTGTAAGGCGCCTCAGTTTGCCGCTCTCTTTCTTTGATGTGATACGAACTTTATCTTCTCGGGATACTTAAATAGCCTCTCCTGTTGAAAGCCAGTAATAATGTAGATATGGAAGAAAGAGATTTATGATTACGTGTCAGAAATTTAAAGGATACAGCGCAGCCGGGTGCACGCTTTTTCTTCTTTTGATTGGAGGGGTATTTCTGGTCCTTCACGAGCTGCTCTGCTGGTTTCTGTTGCAGGCATGGGAGCGCGGGGTTCAGGAGCCGTCCGCCTCAGCCCATTGTACCTCTCGGCAGTCCTCATCAGCGCGCTGCTCTGCTCCGCCTGGTGATGTCTAATCAGAGCCCACGGAGCGCCCTCCCTCCCCCTCCATCCCTTCAGTCAGCCCGTCCTGTGTAAACCCTCCACTGGACTGGCACGCGGCCGGGCCTTCAGTGGCAGGACTGGAGAAGACTGGAAAGGACTGGACTCCGCCAAAACTCTTAAAGGGACCACGCCACTTTCTTTTAAAGGACCATCAGATAGAGACGTGATGATTTGCGTGCATGATATCTTTCGGTATTTCTTCCAGCGTCATAAGTGCCACCGTGCTCTAGGTTTCATTTTTTAGAAGTTACGATGTCTACATGACTTATCTAATGAGTATCTTTGGAGATACTACTGCCTTAAAACCCATTTTACACGTACAGTCCATACCAAAGTAGGTGATAGAGGCTGCTTGCTTTATGGTTTCGTTAATCCTATATAAAAATCTACTTTCCAAAAAGTGTATTCACAGGAATTTATCTCCCCGAGGCTGACTTCTCAGCAGGTGATTAGCCTGTATTCAGTGGTTTTATCGTCTCTAGAAATAAATCGTAATCCATTCCATCGAAAGAACATCAACTACGACCCACAATTATCACATTCTTCGCAGCTTTTGCCAAATTAAACATCCATTGCAGGCTTAAAAGTTTTTACAAGGCTTAGTCAGACGTGTAAAAGATGCACAGCAAATTGATCAACTGTGCCTCAATCCCACTTATCTCTGTGTAATATTAGGTCTTTCTGAGAGCCGCTGGCTCCTGAGCTTAAGGCCCTCTCTACATTACTCTGATAGATCCTGGCATTTGCTCTCTATCTCATGCTCCTCTAAATAATAAATGCCTATCACGCTCTGCATTCTCAGTCTAGCGAAAAAGTCGGGATTGCAGAGAATAGAGACGTGTGTTGTTACTAAGTCAAGCAGATCCCATGTGTACTGTTCCTCCTCTACATTTAGACGACCTGTGTTCTAGATACGTATATCATATCACAGAACATGCACCCCAGATGACCAGCTGGCCCGGCGCATAATGGACTACAGGATAACAGTGCCTTCACTAGAGCTCACTCTTTTTCTCTTTCTTTTTACTTTTTCAAATCACTTAGGAGAAAGATTCATGTTGCGGAGGAGGCATCGTTTGCTTTCCTTTCCGCAGAAATTAGCGAGGAAGGACAGGAAGCTCAGAATGTAGAGGGAGCCCGTTATTGGAAAGGGTATGTTGATTAAATTTTCATTGAGAAGTACACCGGGGGCACCCAAGACAAAAAGGATTGGAAGCTTTCGGAAAAGCTGCAATGGATTGAGATATATGGCGGAAATTTGGGTTTTAGTATTTATGGTCTGTGGTATAATAAATGTATGACTCCATCCGTGGCATAATTTATGGGCTATTAAGGCATCAGAATAATTGATGCCAATACCACGGTGAAAGAGCCCTGACTGGAAATGGAGCGAAAAGGCATGGCTGTCATTTTATCCCCTACCCCATCACCCTCTATTGGACACATACCAGACTGAACGGTAACAAAGGAACATTGCTACTCTGCTGAGAGAGCTACTTTTCACGCCCTTTTATCAGGAGGATGAGTCTGTCAAAAGCCACCCAGGTAAGAGCCGAGGTGTGATTACTGGGGTCCTGACAATGTTCGCGTGGATGTGGAAGGATACAGTCAACTGAACTGCAACACATTACTGTGCCTTTGCCGAACATGGGGCTGTGTAGGTCATTAGCTCGGAGGCTGTCGTCGTCTGTATTTTGCACTCTCTAACCCCCCACCACCACCATCCCCACACCCCAACCCACCATCCCCAAAGTCGAATGAAAGCACAAGGAATTGATGCAAGGTGACTGGATGTCCTCACTTAGCCGTCTGAACAGGTGTGCAGACCCCAGAGGCCTCGTAAAAAGTCCAAACAGCCGACATAATCAGGCTGTCCTATCTGCTCCTTGACTGGTTTCATAAAGCTCTGTGCCCGTTGATTAGACTGCTGCAGACCAGTCAATGGGATATTGATTTTCCTGCCCCATTATTACGGCTGTCACAATTCAGCTGCTTGATTGACTGATGGTTGCTTTCTTATTGCACTCTGTTCTGTTGTGCTACAGTCAATGATGTTTCCGATGTCCTCCACCACTTCGCTCCCTATCGGACAACAGGAAAGGCATTCTTTCTCTGTTGTCTTCCCATTTGCTTTTACTAGAATTCTCACTGTATTTGCTCAAATTCTTTTCCACATATTTTACAAGTATTTTGTAGTGTAGTGGTAGATTGTGATTTTGAATTGGGGCAGTGACCTAAAATTGATTGGCTGGTTGATTCTATTGAGTTAAATGTCAAACGCGACCACCGTTTGGGCTGTAGTGCTCCAACGGTACTGTAACTTTCTTTCTAATAGCATAAAAAGCCCAGTCACACCAGCATTCACAACAGTAACATTTGAACAGTAACATTTCAATTCATTCTAATTGCTATGACTCACTTGTGGGGCAGATGAAATCTGTTTAAATATTTTTGCGTGGAGTTCAACTTACCCTTGAGGGAACTGAGGATTTCAAGCTAACGTAGAGCCGTGTTGCACTCCACTTTACTTAACCCTCCTCAGATTGAGTACAACATGTTCCACAAAAGAGGTATTGCTTTGAGTCCGGTTTTGATGGTACAACTACATCGTGTGAACTTAATATCCTGTTATTTACTAAGCTGGCTAGCTCGCCAACTGTCGGTGAGCTAGTTTACTAGCTAACTTGTAGAGGTTTTTATTTAGTAAATATGTAAAAAAGAAAAAATTGATGTTGGACAATCTTGAGAAAAAATACTCTCTAGAACTAGCATCTGTCTAGCGTGTTTAGCCATTAGCTTGACAGCTTCATTAGCCCTTAAACTAGCCCTGCAAGTATTCACTATGTCAACGAGCCTCTAGCAACGCCTGTTTCATGAAGATGCATTGATGAATATCTTAACTCTGTGCCACTTTCTGGTGTGACCGGGCCTCAAAGCAGCTTGTGTGTGCAAATACGTGATCCAAGTGGTGTTAATTATTTTTTTTGTTAATATTCAACTAAGGTAACCTCATCGGCAGATGTTAAACTACTAGGTTATTACTTTGTGTGACAGTTTCTTTTTTTTTAATTAGTTGTAATTCAGCCTAATGTTTCTTACCTCTGCTCATGCTCACATTAGAAAACAAACTATTGTTTCTGGCCTTGTGCGTTAATGAATACTATGAAGTACAATCTAAAGGAAATGAAAGAAGTGATGGGAGCCACCAGCTGGAATGGTCAAAATGTATTGATCTCAGAACAACGTGTCTGTTTATATCCACAAGGTCAGTTTGTTTAGATTGGATTCTGTGGTTGTTGTTGCTAGAATGGAGTGTACCTGGTGCAGTGTAAATAGCTTCCATATATTTTTTAAACATGGCCATCAAAGACAACCTTATTGCTTTTTATATAGTGTTTTCCCCGACCTTAATACTGGTGTATTAATCAATGATCTCTGTGAGATACTGACATGTAGAATGGCATTTTCATATTGAAAAGTAACTGTTTTGTCTTGTATACTAAAATTGTGCATGTTAATCATTGTTTGTGAATATGTGTTGGATTTTTTTCTAAAACTATAACTTAATAAAAATGTTTATTCCAGCCAGTGGGCTGCTCGCCTGCTTCTGCCTGACTCATAAACACACCAACAGCTTTCTTTCATTAGGAAATCCAGGTTCAGATCCCCATGGATCTCGAGCGACCCAAGCTCAGTTAGGTGTTAAGTGATTTTCGGTTATTTTAGTAATTGTGCCATTAAAAGTACGGAATCAACTATAGCAGTTGTTAAGTCCTCAAGTTCTTGAGTTTTATTGTTTTTGTTGATATTATTCTCACATCATGTATATCACTCAATCAAGTTGTGTTATCAAACGACCGCAAACTGACGCATGAGACACATTTGCCCTTGAAGTATTATTATTCCAGCTAAGACGGCTAATTGTAGCCAGTTCTTGCACTGTGCACTTTACTTAATGGGAATTAGAAGACAAGGTACGTAGTCTGCACAGTACCAAAAAGTACAAGGGGGGTTAACGAGTCATCAGGGGCCCAGCAGCAATTTTTGTTCTTCCTGAGGCCTCCTAATGTTTCCTAATGCAGCCATGTCTGATTTTTTTTTTTACAATATTAATGAGGACATTGTCCAATATAAATACATTTTTCAAGATGGTGATCATTAGCCTAATCACAAAGATAACTAAGAGGTCGCTCAGAGAGCGCAGACGTCCACTGTGGACATCGAAGCTGCAAGCACAGACTCCCGGACAACAGCTCTTCCATGAGTTTAGTGGAGATTACGGAGTGGAGTTTATCGTAGAAAATTCATATTTGGATTTGAGTAAGTGTATGATCAGTCACACCTTGGTTCAAGGAAGAAAACTTTGTCACAGTTGTGGTGATGATACAATTGTACAAGATCTCCCATGAAACCACTGTCCCTGAATGCTCCATGACAAGAGATTTGCGTTTAAAGTTTTTAGAAACTATGTGTATGCTATGAGATAACTGGTACCCCTGAATGTGGATTATGATAAATCATTGTAAAATACATTAAGCTCTTCCTTGGCCTATCCTACACCATTCCATCAAATTTCATGTAAATCAGGCCAAGGTTTTTTTTCTGTAATCAAACAAACAAACCAACAACAAACATAATCTCTTCGTTGGATGTAATAATTCAATTTATTTAAAAAAAGAAATGAGCTATTATGCATTACATGAGACAAAACTCTATGTATAAAACGATCACATTATATGAGCATCTTGTGGAAATGTGGAAAGACAAGTTTATTTGTAAAAGACAAATAATGATACTGAATTAGCATACAGCTGTAATCCGAAGTCAGGTAGATTCCAATTCAAGCTGTCTCAATTGAAGCTTGACCTTCGACAAGTGAAGGACATCAAGACTGAGACCAACCCCAGACTAAATTGGCTCTAACATTGTCACTATCTCATCAAATGTAATGATGATGGATGAATGGTGCATAGTGATCAATGCATAGTGATTGACTGTAACAAGCTTGAGTATGAAAACATCATTCTACAGATGAACCGTTCACGGTGTTTGTGGTTCTGGGAAGAAAATTAAAGACGACATCAATAAAGTAACTTCTGTTAAGCACTACATACGACATTTTAAAGCAGACCCATAGATCTATAGGCCCTGCTGTTGAATTATTCAGAGCACTTAATTGCCAGAGCTTTGCGGATATCAAATGAAATCCAATATGTAAACGAGTTGCATTAACTTTCGCATAAACGGTGACATCACAGCAAAGCTTGATTGAACTAAAAGGTGCCTCCTTCCTTAATCCCAGGCATGAATGGCAGAAATCCTCTGCTTGTGGGATTCGTACATCAGTAGCAGGCGGCCCCTTTTTAGTCAGCGAGATCTAAACAGGATTATTTTATGCCACAGCAGTTTGTAGAGCAAAGGAGTGTTTCAGAACATAATCACCCGATTCATCAAAGCGCAGCTTTGCGCTGCCTTCTCCGCTGTGCATTTTACCCATCATTAGCCCCTCACAGGCACAGCATCGAAGAAGAATAGATGTTTCTTTATTTCTGACCAGAAGTCATCTCTAAGTAATACACAATCCTGCGCGATCCGAACTCGTGCTTACGTGTCAGAAAAAGGGGCTGCTTATTTGCTCTCACCTCTTGTTGACCTCCTTGTTCGGTTTTTACAGGATCTGTGATGAGATGCAATCTATTATGCATGCAAATGATCACTGAATGTCGTGTTGTAATGAGAAATACATGAAAGCTTTCCTATAGCAGACCGTTGCTCGCGCTCTCGTGGCCTATTCCGGTTTTGAAAAGGGATAGTTACTTCAGCGTGGGGGAAAATACTTTTTAAATTATAGCGACAAGCACAACAGGAGGGCTGTTTCACAAAAGTTTGAACAGAATACTCAAATAAAGGGATTTCAGAATGACAGTGAACACTCGTGGGGCTGTGTTTTCTTTCATCCGAACTGTAGCAGCAGCGTTTGCTCCGCGGTGGCATTGTACGCACAATCTGACGACCGTAAGTTGTTTGCAGGATATATTCAGATGGTTGAGATGAATAACTCAATATCACTTCATACTTGCTCATTTACACAGTGTGTGTATCAGGGTTCGTAATGAAGTAAAAAAAAAAAAAAAAAAGCACTATGGTCTTTTCACACAGAACCACTGAGCCACAAAGTTCAATATAAAAGTGTATTCAAGAGACGACCGCTTTACTTGTGTAATCTCTCCAGAATTTTTTTTCATAAAAGATCAAAAGAGTCCGACCTTCCTCCCATGCACTCGCTGCTTCATTTAAAAGGTTTCTGAAATGCACAATATTGAAATAGTGGAAAAAATACCAAAGCAATCATTCTTGACACAGTCCAGCAACCCTTCCTCTTACATTTCACTAGCAAGGACCACGGCATCAACATAATGCGTTTAACGATTTATTATGACGGAAAGAAAAGAAAAGAAAACGTTGAAGATCTTGGTTCTTCGAGTTCCTTGAATGCGTTGTGGGGAAGCTTTGTAGAGAATCCGCCGCCACACCTGGGCAGCAACCGACCCCCTCATGGACCTACGAAGGAGAGGAGAGAAAAGAAGAAACAGGGAGAGAGAATGGGATGGGGGGAGGGGCGCAGAATACGAGAGCGAAGAAGAGGAGAGGGTCAGGTGGTTATTTATAGGAATACCGGAAGTTGGCGCTGTTGAGGCGTGGTCCTACTCCTGAAACTTCGCTAGATAAGCTTCAATTCTAGAACGAAGCCATGTTCCATGTAATTTGAATTATATTATAAAAGGAACGAGAACATTCGGGGAAAAATATTTATTCTCTTTCTTGTAAATCAATCATGAAACAAAGGGATACAGCGAAGACGTGGTTAGCTTAGCTTAGCTTAGCATAGGCAACAAGTCTTTGTTTTTGTGTGGAATGAACAAACAAGATATTAAGTGTTAAAGTTCATGAGTGACACAGTTGCTAATAGGTGAATTGTGTTATCTTTGAACTAGCTAAGGAGGCATATGTTCCAAGGGTCCTATATTTCCAAGTTCAGCTGCTGTTGAAACACTTTAACACACCTCCTGTTTTTGTGTCAGCCTTCGTCCTAACCCCTGGATCTGGAACATAGCATTAACTCAGGCAGGGGTGCAGGCGGTCAGCCACAGTCGCCACAGCCATTGACATCATTGTAAATGGTGCATGCCATTCATGTTTTTTGCATTACTTGAATGCGTGTTCTTTCATCTGCTGCATCCCATCTGGTCTGCTTTGAACACTGCATCGTTGTAAGGAATTCAAAGCATGTACCATGTTATCGTCACTCCTTTATCTATTAGAACTGATTACTTGTTTGGTGTATAATCACTTGGAACAGGCTATTACAATGCAATATAAAAAAACACAATGAAAGCTTTCCTTTAGAATTAAATATTGTATTTGGCTTTGCAACATAAATACAGAGCTACAGTAGCTACATGCAAAACACTCCTGCTGCCAAATTATCTGAAACACACTGCAGGTCCATAAACTGGTGATATTAAGACGTGAACAGGTTTTTTCAAACACGAGATATCTACCATTTGTGAAAATTGCCACCTTTCCTGGTGTGACAAAAATGATTCCGTGCATGAATATAAAACTCACAATGAAATATCATACGAGTCATTGGCCATCTTCAGTCCTTTTCTTACAGAACAGAACATTTTTGTGGATACAATCATTTGTGTTGTTCAACAGTAAACATCAGTTGACTTTTATTCCTGAAAGAAATGTTTGTGGTTTGGAATGAAACCCTTCAAAACCATCCTTTTCTCTAGGATGTTTTGCTTGCCATCAGTTCTAGGTTGACATGTAAGTACCACACTGTACTAAATGTGTGTAGCAGGCGCTGACGTTAACTTTCACATTATCTATAGTGACTGACAGATCCAGGTGTGTTTTCAAGTGTGTAATAAAGTCTGATGTAGTCGATCCAGCATCCTTTATATCCGTTCAGCAAACGTTGCATTTAGAGATTCTTTTGTGTGTAGTTACCACGGTTTAGGCAAAGCTTAAGGAGCATGCTATGCAGGGTCGGGGTGAAGTCTGAACAAATGAGTCTTGAGTTTTTTGCGGAAGATGGTGAGTGACTCTGCTGACCTGACATTGGTCGGGAGTTCACTCTACCTATCTATTCTTCTAGAAGAGAGAAGAGTTGCGACTTCGCTGAGCAAGCTTTGCTTGCGCTAAGCTATGCCGGTACCCGCCAGCCAGCTGATGTGGTAGCACAAAGTGCTCGTGCTGGGGTGTGTGGTCTGACCAGTGTTTGGAGGTAGATGGGTGCAGTTCCACTGACGGCCTTGAAGGCCCGCATCATTGTCTGGAATCGGATGCGGGGCTGTAACAGGAAGTCGGTGGAAGTCACAGGGGAGGGCGTTCAGCTCGTCAGTATTAATGTTGACGTGCCATACAATAAAAAATAAAGATTGTTCACGAGTCTATTGAAGGGGAGTCTCCAGTCAAGTCTCAAGTCACTGAGTGTGCGACTTAAAGTCCGTGTCAAGCAAATTCAGCAATTTTCTTCTAAACACATTAAATAGGTCATAAATGTATTTCCTTAAAACATGTAAAAAGCCATTCAACCATTTAGAATTTAATTGTGGAGCTAGGCTTCACAAACTGTGTTTCAAAATTTCTGTGTTCAGGATTTAATGGGCAGGTCAGAAATCTTACGTTACGTAACGGAGCCATCATTAGCATAAACCTGACCAAAGCTATAAATACATTCAGCGCATTAGCTTCGGTGGTTTTCCTGCTCACTCTGGAGTCTCGGGCAGCATCTCTTAGATAGTTTACAGCTAGCTAACCAGTCAACCAGTCAGCTAACCAGTCAACCAGTCAGCTAACCAGTCATGTCTCCTCCACGTCGCTCGTGCATCTTTCCTGGATGCCACAGTGTGCAGGGTAACGGCTCCCTTAGCTTATTTAAGTTTCCTATGGACACAACGTAAGGAAACAGTGGATCGATTTTGTCAAGAGGAGCTACTGTGGAGAGTTCAAAATCACCACCAACACCGTC
>OMLP01046024.1:6327-31848 GCA_900302685.1 Spondyliosoma cantharus
GGGGGGGGGGGGGATAAAGAATCTGCCACAAGATGTTTTTGTAAACACTGTAATTCAAAGTCTACCAGTTATTAAAGCCCGCCGACTGATTGACATTTTTCTAAATCATTATTTTTGACTGTTAATGTATAAATTACTTGTACAGGGTTTTATGTAAAGCGGGCGCGTTTTAACTACTGTATGATTTTAAAATGAAATATCCACTACAATTTGCTGAGAATACCAAATTAAAAATGCGTAAAGAGAACAAAGCATTAATATATTTGTGACAAGGAGTTTGAACTAATACGCCCTGTAAACATTAAAAAAAAACCTTTGACTGTACTGTAACATAGCTGTATGAATTTTCTATACCATGTATGGCAGTAGAGACAGGAGCACCATGATTGGTTGCTGGTACTTGTATTGGTTTAAAAAAGGCAGCTTTGTGCCTCAGTCTTTGATATGTTCTTGTGACTTTTTGAAGCACCTGTTAAAAACAGTCCACCCTCGTTTTTTATACTCACAGTAAGCTCTTTTCTCACATTTTGTGTGTGTGTGTGTGTGTGTAAAATCTGCGTGCGAGTGTGTGCATGCATTTGACAGGCAGGTCTCGAGGGATCAAAGTAAAGGTGTGTTACGGTACCTGATTGTGTGACGGTTGCTCTATCAAAATTTAGTAAGATCGTTAGTCGTTAGTGCATCAATGAACAGTTTGTGCATGAACAGTAAGGTGATTTCCTGCCGTGACACAATATATATTCTGAGTGAAGACATACTTGTGAATGGGTGAGTGGGAGAAACTGCAATACTGCTTTTTCAGGCCAGTTAAGGCAAAGTACAACATGAGAACCTTTTTAATGAGATTGGATGTTTTAAGAGAAACATTGAGATCTTTCCATGTTACATTAAGAAAATTGACAATCTTCCGACAGAGTAGCTAACTTTTGTCACTTCTTGGCCTTTTATTTTCAAAGGTGTTAATGATTATAATATGGAAAGAACAGAAAGAAAATTTGTTCATCGACATCAATGGTTACAGTGTCTGTTATTTTGTTGTTGGCGCTACACATTAATAGGTGTTTATATTGTAAGCAGAGTTATTTGCTGTCGGCTGCGAAGTCACACCGAGCACTCCCCTCATGTCATGATGTACTGTATGTTAAAACCCTTTTGACATCGATGGGGAGGAGTGTTGGGTGTGACTGCACAGCCAATACATTACTACCATGAAAATGTACTGTCTTGATATGGAAAGGCCAATTATTTATTTTAATATCCTCATCCTTGAAATGGTGCTTTTAATGTAATTTATATTTCACATTGATTGTTCAAACTATTAAATGTTTTTTATTATTATTTAATGGGACAAAATGCTGAGCTAAATATTTACATTGAGAATTTAATTTCAGAGCCTTTTTGACATGTTATCCAGTTTTTCAGTTGTTACAGGTAAAACTTTCTCTGTCTCTTTTCTAATTGGCAGTTAGTCTTACTGAAAGTCTGCTGTAGAAATGTACAAATGTAGCCTATATAATTAAAGACGCTTAATTCTTTTTTGTATTTTCTCTCTTTGACTCCTCTTTGATTTTAATTGTGCTCGTTTCTCTGGATGACATTTCTTTTCACATTCCTCATTATCGGTGCCTTTTGAGGGGCGTCCGTTAAGTAGTTTTTGTGTAATCCTGCTAACAATCCAGCCAACAAACTGAGACATGTGAGAACATAATCTCCTTGGTGGAAGTAATTATAAATCCATTAGTGGTACAACTCTTTCAGTTGTATCCGAGAAAACTGAAGTGAATGGATGAGACGAGCTTGTTAATTTGATTGGTTATATAATCTATTAGTTGATTGATTAAGACATCCATTTCACTACTTGACGTGACATATTTGTCACTTTCTGTATCTGCCCAAATATATTGACATACAGTACAATAACTTGAGTAATCCCTTTTATCCTACTTTAAAGACTACTTCAATCAATCAATTCAGATGTACACTTAAGGTAAGAAAGCTTTCAAATATTGATTTAAAAAAAAAAAATCATATATAATCGACTATAAAGTGATGATGTATTATATACTGAGCTACCCAGTAGTGTATAAAATAGTTAGAATTAGACCCACCTTTACAAGCAACAACATTAAAGTGATGCTTACACATTTATCCATTGATAAGACATTAAGTGACTTTTGCCACTCTTAAATAGACACTAAGATGAAATGTTTACATTTGAGCTGTTACTGTGGCCTTAGATATTTGTTATAAGCTACAGTGAAGACAGCAAAGAAAGTTGTTTACACCTGTTGCTTAAGATTTTCTTCTGTTCGGCTTCATCGTCTGTCTCCTGCTCTAATGTATTCCTCTGGTTGATTTCAAAGCTCGGGGTGAGGGCTCATCCTCCTGGTGTAGAGCTCAGTGTTTTCCTCCTCCCTCTCTACCTGTGCTTTCATCCTACCTAACCAGCATTTGTGTTCTTCGCCTCGATCCCCGCCTCTCCTCCTCCAGCGTGTGACCCACTTCTGCTTTTCTTTCCAGCTCTCAGTAGCAGCAGAGCAGTTAATACTGGTGCCAAGTATACCAGTTTTCTCATAATGAGAACGGAAAGAGAGGGAGGGATTATCCCTTATAGTAGTGAGGGAAGGTCTTGGAGATGGTTCAGTTAAAGGGACAGAAAAATCAGGGGGAAAAAAAACTGACACACACAGGATAAATATTTAAAACACAGTGTTTCTCTGCTGTCATAACAGAGTACACTAGTTTATGCTGCTTTGATTTATGCACCCATTAAATCAACTACAGTTTATCAAAATACGACTAAACCAGTGGTGGAAGATCCAGTCAGCCGTAAGTATTAATGTTAAAGTAAAAGCACTACATGAATATATATACTTTTATATCAACATTAGTAAAGGTTCTGTAATCAAATGTCTCCTCTGAATCCTCTATATTATTATATATGACATTAAATTGTCAATTGTGAGACTTTGGTATATAAGGGATAGAGCATTCATCTCCAGAAACATCCAACATCAAACAAGCCGAACGTGTTGTATGTATTTTTTTTTAATCTTGTTTGTTCTGTGGATGTAAAACATTATTAACATGATGAGAAACTAGAGGCAGCAGCTGTCCCATAATTACCAGCTGCGACAGCGAGGCAGGTAAAATGCTTTCACCTCCTGAGTCAGCGCGCCATCATTTCAGAATGTGGTCCTGGTCCCACCTTTTGTGGGAGAAATACCACAAAATCACTTTTTGAGTACGCCAGGTGTTTCTATGTCTGTTTTGCCAAAAATGCCAAAGGCCCTCTTCAGAGCCAGTGTTTGTCAGGGTTTGTCCACTCTGAGCTACTGTAGAAACATGGTGGTGCAACGTGGTGGACTGAGCTTCCTCAATAGATGTAAAAAACTCCAACTAAGGTAGCACAAACACATTTTTTAATTTCAAGTGCTTATACAGGAATGAAAACGTAATTATGACTGTTTTCTTACATTTATGCCCCTAAATGCCTCTAAATCCTACCGGACCTTTAACATTATCTACAGCGTTGCTTTTCAGGATTCTGTTTTGCTAATTACTCCAATTTTTGATTTTTCATCAAGGCGTCACCTCACTCCGTCTCTATCCCACTCTTATGTATATCCCAGTTCCATTAAACCTTAACTCCTATGTATGCATGAAGCCACATAGCCTAGCTCCCCATGTTCAGGACTCTTGGGATATCATGAGATTTGAGTGTTACATGGCACAGGTAGCTGTGTAAAATGGCTGACTGATTTTTTTTTCTATAGTGCTAGAACAACCAGCAGGAGCAGCAGCAGGAGCAGGAACAGTGCAGTCTCACCCTCCTGGTGAAGGAGCAATGAAACACAAATGGTGTGTGACCCCCCCCCAAAACGAGAAGAGAGGAAAACATTGAAAGAAGAGAGAGCTTTGGAAAGGTGCACTGGCATCGCACATTATTTCCCAGGTGACAGGTGGCAGAGGCTCCAAATGACTGGCGACCGGCGGAGGTGTCAGTGCATTAGTGTAAATTATGACTGTAACAAAACCCTGTGTGTCTGACGGAGGGGGCTGAATAAATATGTCAGCTGCAAAAGCAGGGATATTACTCTTATCATTATTATGACCATCTTTCTTTATTAAGTCGGTCTGTCTACCATTAGGGCGACTCCCCCGACTCTTTGTGCTCGCTAAAGTCGTGTGTGGGGCTTTTGATGAAGCACAGCAATCGCTTTTAGCTTAGCGCGCTTGCTTGCTTACTTACTTGCTGTCAATTAATACTGTTGGTCCAGCCGGAGCCTAATGAACAAAACCCTCTACAACACACCCTCCCCTCACTACATGCACTCAATCAGTCAGAGCAGCAGTGCCGGCAGATGCAGCCTGACTAATCAATGCAAACTCAATTTAAAGAAACCAATAGATCAGATGGTGTAATACTTTCAATACTGTGTGCGAAAGTTACCTCTGCATGAGTCACCGGCTGAGTGAAGAGGTGGTCAGCCCCCGCTCTGTGTGAGGTTTCATTTCATTCACGTACATTTCTAAATGCCCAGCTTGGAGCTAATGGATGAAATGTTAATGGGAGAAAATACAGTGAGGGATGTTGATTTCTATAGTTATTAATGTCAGCATCAAGAGCTGAGACGACAGGGTCGCTGCAACCTTGAGTGGAAGCACAGGCTGCCTCACACTGCCATAGATATATGATGCCATGACAGGGCATCTGCTTCACCTGTTTTAACACCGTGAAACAGGCGGTATGTTATCATATTATACAATATTATTATATGTTACCAGGTGCAGGGTGGCAGATTCAGTGAGAAGAAAAACAGGTGATATTTTCAATCAATCAATCAATCAATCAATCAATCAATCAATCAATCAATTATTCGATTGATAGCCAGCTAAAATGTCCAATATTTGATTGTTCCAACTTCTTGATTGTGACATTTGCTGCTGATATTATCTTTGGAGCTGTAACATCTTGGGCTCTCTGATGGACATTTTTCACTGATTTATAATATATACTTGAGAAAATAATTACTAGCAAACTCAGACACATTAAACCGATATCAAAGACCTGTTAGCGATGAAAGCTGACTGTTGCGCCGCCTCACATCACCTGTGCGTCAGCCAAATAGCTGCACTTGAACACACCGCGAAGACTACAGCCGACGGCCGTCGGCCTGTACGTGTTGTATCTGCGTGAGGAGAAATACGTCTCCATTCCACCAATAGATTTATAAGAAACTAAATAAATATTAGATTGACCAGGTAGCGGTTGGTGTGGCATGGCTAGTTGCGACCGTCAACTTTGTCAATATGTTAAAAATACCTTAATTGATCTGCCCCACCCACTACCAGCCAGCCAAACCAAAGAAGGAGGTGATTATATGACGACTGAAAAGCATAAAAGCAAGAGAAAAAAAGGTTGCAAATGGCACTGGCGAAGAGGCAGAGGAGAAAAATAAGGAGAAACCACACTTATTGGATAATGGATACTACAATGAAGGCTCAAGGCATCCTCCCTTTTTTTCTCTGTTTCTCCTATGCAATGATTCGTTTCGCTGAACAGCCAATAAAAGCACGGCCAATTGAACTTGCTTAATCAACCAAAGAGTTACCAATGGATACGCAAGACGACGCTCACCGATTGGTCCTGATGTTGGTGTGTCAGGGCCCCGAAAGTCAACATTTCAACCCAACAGATCTCCAATTCCCAGAGAGAAGGGATTCACATGAAGTGCTCGTCGGAGCGCACACCACGAGACCCCAGAGAAAATGGCAAATAAAAATGGCTTCAATAGTCGACCTGATAGATATTGTTCAGTGTGACGCAGGAGAGCTTGCCATCTTAGATTCTGAAACCAGAGATACATTTTGTCAGCGTTTGACGTGCGAGTGTAGCACTCATCAACACAGCTGTAACCAGACAGCTTTCCCGCAGTGGGAATTTTCCAGGCAGATGTTCTTTTTTTTGGCATTTTCTGGAGCTCGGGGGATCTCAGTCGAATAATCCCACCAAAGCTTCTGACTAACCGAGTGTCAAGACAAGCCAGCACAGACTTTGTATTCATCTCCCTGAGCAACAAGAGGGAGATCTGACTGCTGGAGAAAAATAAAACATCTGTTTTCTCTGTGATCATTGTCATTAGACACAAACAAGATGACCCCACTCTTCCCTTCTCCTCCTCATGCCTGAATATTAAAGGGGTGTTAGCTCATCAAAGGCTATGAGGAGAGTTTGACATGCTTCACTCACCGATGATTGGCATAATGGAGTTGATTTCTAATTGCTATTCAGTTCAGCTCGTCAGGCTCCCTCTCCACCCACAGTCCTCTCACCCCCCTCTACGTATGGTAATAAGCATTGCAGCAGTGGCTTCCCTCATCCTCTTATACACATCTCTTTCATTCCTTATTCATATTTCTGTGTGTGTGTGTGTGTGTGTGAGAGAGAGAGAGAGCGAGAGAAATAGGAAGGGAATACACACACTCCTGCTGCAGATGCTGCTCTGTATCTTAGATATGGATACAATCATTGGATTATAAGACGAATTAGGAATAAGATTTTCTTTTTTTCTCTAATTGATGTGTGTGGTTTGGTTGTTGATATTGCGTGGTAATCTCTTGTGCGTGTGTGTGTGTTTGGTGTGCATATCTCTGCACCGTTGGGTGGATCCCACTCTGTTCTGTGGTGGTTTCAGCTCTCCGAGAAGGGAAAAAAAAAAAAGAAAAGAGTTTTCACAGCTAAGAGTCTAACTCCAAAACATCAAAGACACAGAGAGAGAGAGAGAAAGAGAGAAAGGGTGGGAGGGGTATGCCCTGTATCTGGGTAATGATGGAGGAGAGAGAGATGGAGGGAGGAGGAGGAGGAGGGGGGGGACGACAAAAAAGAGACAGAGTTATGGGAGGGAGGGTGAGGGAGAGAAAGCCAACCAACCAGTAGAAGGAGAGAGAAGGAAGAGAGGAAGAGAGAGAGAGAGAGAGAGAGGGGGGACTCTGAACATGCTGAGGGGAGGGAGGAGGGAGGACGGTGAGCGAGGGATGGGGAGATCGCCGGACCGAGCGGATAGAAGTGTTACTACAGAGCTGCCGCTGCTGGAAGACGGGCTGGGAGCCGAGGATAATGCTCCATCCCTCAGCGTACGGCGACACGCCGGACACCTTGTAATTTCTTGCGGTGGCAGCGGCTGTGGAGGAGGAGGGTCTTCATTGTTGCAGCAGTGATTGTCTTTCCTTTTTTTTTTTTCTCCTTACACCAGTCTTCTTCATCTTCTTCCTGCTCGCCCCTCCTCACTCCTTGTTCCTCTGCAACTGGCAACTGCTGGGCTCCCCCTCCTCTCTTTTTCTACTTCTGTCCCCTTTTTCTCCAGAAGAGGGATTTCTGTATTTCATCAGGGATTGTAGAAGACAGTAAGAATGTTTCCTGTCTTTTCTGCATTTCTTTTTCTTCTCCTCTCTTACGGAGACATGCATGGAGACGGACAGGGGGTGCATGGCAAAGCGGAGAAGAGAACAGTTTTATGTTTGTGGAGTCAAAAGGGTGTGTGTGTGTGTGTGTGTGTGTGTGTGTGCGTGTGTGTGCAGCGGGGGGGAGGTGGGAGGAGGTTTGCATGTTCAAGTTTACTGCAATGATGTAAAAACATGAATTCCACGCTCACATGGCAGTCTGGGCGTGCGAGGAAGATATGCAGCAGTTGCACAAAATAAACACTGGAAATGAAAATAAAAACGAAGCGAGGAAAAGCGAAGCGGGCTGTGAGAGGATCTGCTGAGGGATGCACAGGCACAAGGAAACCAAGCGGTGTTTGGCAACGGATTACTCCTTGATGCCAGCAGATGAATACAGTATCCCGGGTTTACAGGGTGGCAGGATGAAGAGGGGTCAAGAGAGAGAGAGAAAGTGGGAGGACAAAAAGAGGATGGACACATGTGAGGGGAGAGTGTGTTTGGCTCCATCAGTAAAACAGAGATAAAGACAGATGCATGAAAAAACGCTTCTTATCAGCTCTTGGATTCATCATAGTGTCAAACTGATAATCCCTCCCACATACATTTGCATGCCTGCCAAGGATTGCAGCTCACTACTCAGTGTTCACATTCAAAGGCTAACCGGTGCATAAAATCATCCAGTGAATCCCACTTTGGCTCCCCTGACATATCGACTGTAGCGCGTAAGGCAGGGCATGCATGGGCGAACATGAGCGCAGATGCACCTTAATGCTTGCGTGGACACGGGAACAGATGTAGGTGTAAGTGTTTTGCCATGCATTAAACAGCAGATGAATCTGATAGCGGATATTCAAACCTGATGTCCTCTCACTTGAGCTGCCGCCCCTACAAGAAAAGGGTCACCCTGCCAGCAGGGTACATGTGTTTGCTCTTGCCCCTGTCATTATCTCTCCACCAGAATTTAGTCTATCTATAGATGCCTTTGTCTCTATTGAACACAGCCCACAGGAAGGTGATGCCAGGGTGGTCACTTTACGGGCCACATAATTGCACACTTTCAGCGTAGCACACAGTGGCGAGGAGGATTTCAGCATAATACGGCAGGAAAGTTAAAACGGGAATAACTTGTCGTTGGAGGCGTTCAAGCGCGAGAGAAGTGACTGTGTGTTCAGGATTCGGTTTCACAGAGATTTGGACAATGGCATACGCCGAGCACATCTCCCACACACAGTCATAGTAACTCACGCATGCACATTCATGCTCTGTATGCGATGCGTCTCCTCGGGGACATTGAGGCAGAGGATGGCAGAGCGGATCATCAGAGAAGACAGCCAACATTACACACCAACAGTGCGATTAATGGCGGAGAAGCGTATAGTCTGTATTGATTTATAAAAAGTGAAGTGAAGTGCTTTCCACGGCGTGTGGTGATTATTCTTTTAAGTGTTGGTGCTACAGATACATGACTCAGTCTTTGCTTTGAGTGGTGCTCCGAGTTCAAACGCACTCATCACAAAGTGATGTCAAGGAGTCGCTACACGCTAACTTACCAACGGTCATGCTTTCAATGGTCATATGAAATAAAGAGTCTTAGTCTGCCAGAGATGGCGATGGAGGCTGAAATACAATACTTTTTAACTTATGTTGTTGGCTAATTATTTCATGCTAATTATCACAGAAATTGGACTGCTTTGCGACAAACATCGTCTACCTCATGTCTGACTGCTGTAATTCACTTTCCATTGTGTTGTAGCAAACAGATAATGTTGTGTTTCTTCATATATGGGCCGAAGTATCATTGTCTCATTCTTGTTCATGGTTAGCTATAGGCTAAACACTGCTGTAGTCCCTTTCCCTCACCATTTGCATTTTGCTAGCCACAGCAGCCAACAGAAAAATGCAGAAATGTGGAAGCTATTAAGGTCCTGTCGTGTTTGTTTCAACTCCTTATGGTGCTGAAAGCCAACTGTAGTCCACCAAAAGATAGCTAAATTGTCTTTTCCGTCCAGATGAAATAGTATTTTGAGAGTATCTAGCTTCTGTATCGTTGTGTGTTTCTCAGTTAAACAGGATAGGCAGGTGGGACAGAACATTAGGAGGAGTTTGATTTGTACGTTAACCACCAAGTTGCCTTATTGCTTCTGCAGACCTCAGTTACGTTACAATACATGTTTATGACTTCCGTGTTGGGAGGTGGATGGGATGGTGGCGGAGCTAGGAACTGACCAAGCCAGTGACCACAGCTCTAGACTGCATTTCACCATCTATAGATTCTTAACTAATGGATATTATTATGGAAACCTTGTGACAATTTCCAGCCCTGTTTTATGGCAATGGGTATTTAAGGCCAAAAACAATCTTTTCCTTACCCTCATCAAGTGGTCTTTATGGCTAAACCCAACCAGACCACAAGCATGGCGTGAAACGTCAAGTTACAACATTGCCTATCCACGTTTTGCAGAAATGTACATTGCCGCCATTTATTCATGTGATTGGGTCGACGCTAAATAATGGTGGCAGCGAACAAGACATACCAATATCTGTCAGGGACAGAGACGAAGCCCATCACATGCTCCATTTGGACCTAGTTGCTTGAAGCAGTCTACCATAAAAAGCCTAGCACAGAACATGGAGCTGTCACAGATATTAATTTCCTCAAACTGAGTAGGCTAATTCTCGCCAGCAGGCCTGTAACCCTGGTAGGAAGAAGGTTTGAGACACACAAATGAGTCAAACTTTTTGGCTTCACCGAGAAACTCTCCACTCTCCACCTCTGACGCTGTATCCGGTTCTCTTATACATCGATAAAGCTGTTGATAGAAGCATGAGTTTTATTTCACAGGAAGAAAACATGAAAGTTGATTTTTTTTTTTAGATACACATATTACTGAATGCACAATATGACTGTGGACGTGAGAGTTAAAAAGTTAGTTTCATTTCATCTCGACTTGAATCAATTAGTCGGTGTGGTTGAAGCTGTTTCTTCTCTGTCGTACCAGCATGACATGGAACAACTTGCTGTTCCCTTTTCCTCAAACTGGGTCGATTTGTGTCATGTTTGATGCCCTTGAATGATGCGACAAACAGACAAAAATTGGATTCAAGCTGGAGCGTGTCAGCGTCAAGAGGTGTCACAGGCTCTGCCCTAATCCTGATCTCTTCAGTTCGTCTCCCTAGGAGCTCATTTATTTTGGCCTGTGAAAGTCTAGTTGATCTGGTCCAACAGGCCGATGCAGCCACAGTTGAGCGCTGATTAACTCTCATCACGTCGTTTGTACTTCAGACATTGTTTGGCACAAACAGAGTCAAGGTCTAGCAAAGCCCCCATGATTTTCCACCCGATGAGATGAATTAACATTCAGCCCACATTAGCGGGGAAATACCATTATTTCCTTCGCGATCGGAGAGTGTTATGGAACACCTCACTTAGGTTCCACTAACCACACAGAGGACAGATCACACAGTTGACATTTCCACCCGTACAATTTCCCTCCTCGGGGCCCAAGGGACCAAATCTCTCCTCGCCACTCATTCAGTTCAGCAAATCTTGGCAAGAAGAGGATTTAACACACTGGAGCAGAGCGTACCTGTCTAAAGGAAGAAAAACTGGCATTGACAAGGACGCGTGTTGATTAATAGTTGCGTGATTTTTGTTAATTATTTTGGGCCATGTTTATTCAGAACCCTCTTCCACAGGGGTTTGGAGAAAGAGGAGGTAAACACTGTATCATTTGGACTGATTATCCCTCTGTTCAGTTGCTGCCGTGCTGACAACTTGTCAGAGTCTCTTAGTCAGAGCCTCATTCTCTCTGAGGTTTTGTCTGCGTTATTGTTTCCAGTCTCTCTCTCTCCTGGTGTATATTTGCCCATGTGCAGGGAGAGGAGCTTAACTTTTCTTTTCAATATTTGCCACACTGCTCAGGGGGGATGTAGTTCATAACTCCAGATTTAGCCATCTCGTTTACTCTCTCACTCCTCCCTCTCTCTTTTTTTTTCCTATCTCACTCATTCCTTCTCTCTCTATTGCCGGCAGTAAACGACTGATCTGGGACAGACAGACCTCCCCTGCGCTCTGTCCTACTTCAGCGCTGTCCTCTCTCTTGTTTCTACTTATTCCTTTCCCTCCGTCGTTTACCTCAATCCACCTATCTCTCAGCAATTCACTCCGTCTCAGTCTCTATTAATCATCTTCACCGTCTGTGACTGTTTCATCATGCCAGAGTGATGGTTCTGTCTGGTGTTAATAGGCTGCCAGGGTGTTTGGGAGACAGAGGCGCCGTCATTACCAACCATACATTTTTTTCTCTACTTGGGCCGGTGTCGCAAAATTGATGCTCATCCGCCATGAAACACCTCTCCTTTCATTCGACGAGAGATAATGTCAGGAGTAAGAAAAGGCTTTGTTATGAGTTGAGAATCAGCCAAGGAAAAGGCAGAAGGCACTCATCGCTGTGCTGGACCTCAATAAAACAGCTTGTTTTATAATGTGTTGTCTTTTGTGGCTGCTTTTGTCCAGAGTGTTTTTGGTGTCTCTGAAGGTGCGAGTGCACTGATGGCTACCACTTCTCTGCTAACTGGAGCTTGAACAATAAATACCTTTGGAATGCCAGGATTATGGTTTGAGATATATTTGTACATGTCTGTAAGTTGGAAGATAAGTAAAGTTGGGGTTAATATTTCATTTCTATTTAGTTTTATTAACAGGACAATTAACTAACATATTTGCTGTTACTGTGTGTTTCATATTGTTCCCATCTAAAATATCCTGCCTTGTTCTAACCTGTATTGATCACACATTTTTCATAACCAGTGTCTACAGCCATAGTGACTCTGTGAAGCTGGCTAACTCACACCGGTGATGTGAGCTAGATGCTATCGTTTGAATGCTGACATGCTCACAGTGACGATACAAGCGAGCAGCAACGTCATTTGCTTTCGCCATAAAGACCACGCCTCCATATGCATGAGAAGAAACTCTCTGAAAGGGCCGGCGCCAGATTTAAAACGGCTCGCAGCCGCACGCCTCAAAGCCACGGTGTTGCATTTGTCATGTCAAACGATAAAAAAAATCCCAAATGTTATGATTATATTTAAGAACGTAGGTCATTGACAGAGAGGATAAAAATAATGACACCCAGCCAGTCACTACGTGTACTCATATGGCAATTTAGAATTTAAGGGAGAGCGGAGACACTGGGACTTAGTTAAAAAGAAGTATTGGTTATCAAGGTGTATGTGTTGTTTATTCGCCACAAGAACACAGATTCCGGTTGTGTCTCTGTCTCTGTTCCTGTCTCCTGGCTTTGGTTCCCGAGGGGAAACCCCCCCATCCCCACTGTCACCACACACACACACACATTGTCACTCTATCTATACCATGAATCTCGAATGCCACGTCAATCACGCTCTCTCGTCTCGTTTTCTCCTACCTGGTCTCCTCCATCACATCTGCCCAGTTGCAAAGACTCCATTGATGCTCATTAGAGGGGAGGATGGAGGGGGCTGGGGAGGGTTCTGAGGGCTCTGGCCAGACCACTCATGCATCATGAATTCACTCTCAGTTTATTAGGGCTAATTGCGCCATTGAGAGGCGGAGAGGGTGGGTAGAGAGGGGCTTAGAGTTCTCCCAACAGTCACCGCTGCATCATCAAAGTGGGGTTGCTATATTTAGCAGCAGCAGCAGATGCATGGTAGCAGTGAGGCAGTGCTGGCCCGGGATGATGATCAGAGTGTAGGGTGGGGTGTGATTATGTGTGTGTGTTTGTGCACAATTGAAGGCAGCAGCACAAGCATCAGCAGCAGGATCTGATGCTGCATTCATGTCCTGTGGGAAAGACAGTACATATGAGCTTCTTACATGAAAGTCCTGTCGTTGTTGTTTTGGCGAAATGTTGCACAGAGTCAAAAATGTGATGTTTTCATCACTTAAAAACATCTGACAAATTCTATTAAGAGCTTGAGTGAATTTTGCTCTGACGGATTTACAAAGCAAAGAGTAATTTGCAGTATGAACATGAACTCCTCATTTTTGATTTTCAAATAAGATCTATCACGCAATCACTTCCATGTTTTATGCTGGAAATCCTAAATTTTTTCTCACTCTTATTCCCATGAGCCTCGAGAGCAGCTCACAGCGTGATAGGATCGTGAGCAGCGCTCAAAGAATATCCAACCAAAGCGAGTTTCATTTTCTTTTTATCTGTGAGACGCTTATTTGATTAAACCAAACAGTGAAATGTCTGAGATCTGCGTTAGCTGAGGATGGCATTGTGACATAGTCTGGCATCAAATGATGTTTGGTTGGGAGCTGATATTGTTAGACAGTGTGTACTGTACTTCCAAACAGATATTAATGAGGAATGATTATCCTACTCCATAGTGTTTATTTAATGGGATGATTTCATATTTTAGCACTCTATTTTTCATTTCCCATGTATTTTACCCTTTCATTTTCCATTTAATCAATTTTTGTGACATCTCAGTCAGGAGTTTAAGTTGTCCATATGCTTAGATAGATGTCAACCAGCTTGTCAGTTCAGTCCAGGACCTTTGAGGCGTTGTTGAGATTCCTCCTGACGTACCTGTCACTGTTTGTGACTCGATGCTTTGTGCAAACTCAAATCGGTGTCAGGTTTGCTACTTGTGATTGAAAGGTGTCGAGCTGCATTGCCTTGTTTTTGTCACAGCGTGCCGGGGAAACAGCTGCAGCTGATGGAAAATACAGCCTGCGTAGTTAAGCTTTTGACTCTACATGTTCTAATGTAGTGATTAGCTCGGGTGAAAAACAGTTTATAATTTTCTCTCCCATCTATCTGTGCAAACCTCTTTAAATAACAGTATTATTACATCTCAATTTGTTAATGCATCTAAAAAAATATGAATAAATCAAAAAGCCTAATTCAGTTCACCTCCAAAGAGCTGCGGCCCTCTGCTTCCATAATGCATCACAGTCTTGTTCAAACAGTAACTGATCTATCATCAAGATGCAATGTGTTATTTTTGGTCTCCATGCTGATTTCTGCCTCTCAGCCTGCCTCCTCCTCCACCAGTGAACCTGTCATGGACAGCAGAGTGTGTCGGTGTGCGTGCGCTCGCACCTTATCCTCCTGTTTATGTGTGTTGGTTTGCACCAGCAGTAGGCAGCAGTGGGTGTTTTAAAGTTTATAGGAGATGATGAATCGGCGATGTTCGGGGCCAGGGAAGGCTTGGGCGTCTTGCTGCATTAATAATGGAAGCACAGCTGGCAGTATTTATAGTAACAATGGAAGAGGGCCATGGCAGCATGAATGGGAGGTGATATATGAGATACAGTACTTCCTGCCTGGACATCAGACAGTGTGAGTTCCCTCACGGTAGGCAGCGCTGGATGTGAAATTGGTTGACGGGGGGGGTCTGATGGCGACATGTGCACACACACACATTCGCTAACATACTCAACAGTACATTTGCACGCAATACAACACAAGTCTGTCTGATCTCTGCAATGTTAGAGTGCTGATAGTGAGAAAGTCGTTGAGGTTGTCAGTCTAAGCTGGAGAAGGATGGAAGAGAGGGGTAACACGGAGCTGAAAATGGAGGGGGGAAATGCACGGATGGAGGCAAAGGAGATATGGGATATAGGAGTCGTTTGATGTGAAGCCATATTGATTGGCCTACATAGCGTAGATTAAAACAGCGGGCACGTGACGGCTTTCCCCCTCTAGGGTTGGACTTTACGAAGTCTGATTGAATCTGTGGCTCGCAATTGTCCCTTGGCTTCTTTTGTTACTTTTTCGTTCAAGCCAGATAACAAGACACAGATGACAGCTGCGCATCAAAGTCCCCATTGGATTACTGAAGAAAAAGACAAGGAAGTGAGCCTTTCTGCGCACACAAGACAGCAGGGATGTGAGGAAGTAAAGGACGCTGATATCAGGCAACAACAACTGCACAGTGCCATGTTACACAATGTGTCACACGCCGCGACCTCAGCTCTTTGACTAACCGTGGAAGGACTCAGACCCTTTACCCGAAGGTCCAGTGTGTAGGATTTAGGGGATGTATTGGCAGGAATGGAATTTAACACCGCTTTCACACACTCGCTCACCTCTGGCTTTCGTATTTAATTTGAATCTGTATAATCCACAAATGCTGCTGCATCAGTTGACTATAGTCAGGGTGTTTGTTGGTGCAGAACAGCTAGGATGAAAACCCAACACACGGGTGAACCTTTTCAGGCTCGATGATATGACTTGTGATGTCCCGTGAAGGATGCAGGCTCGTTAATATATTTCGCTCGAACATCTTTCAGTTGCCGCTGAGTTTGAAAGAGAGACTAAAGTAGAAGATATTTTGAAAAGTAACTGTTGTTTGTGGCTTTTGTGCCTCAGCTGCCTGATCGATACCTGTGCTGCTTAAAGGCAAGTGAAGACAGCAAGATGTAATTTAGCCACCTAAAACTAATATATATCCATTATATCAAGTTATGATTAAGCTATATTTTGAACATTTTTGGTGCTGTACATTGCCGTCAGACAGCCGCGTAATACCACAGAGGAAATGTAGTGCGCAAGGAAAGGACTGTCTAAGTGCGTAATCAGCTGAACATTGGTAAATTATTAAGTAAAAGAACTCATTCTGCAGAAGAATGGCATCTTTGATCTTGTTATATCATACGTTTAAAATATTATATTATACAATTCCCATTACTGATACATTCATGTGTAAGAAGCCTTGAAGCTTTAATAGTTTCCCCTGTATGTAGTGAAATGTAACGTAGCATAAACATCTTTTTTACTTAAGTATAGTACTTGAGAGGATAAACGTAGCAGATTGTCTCACGAGAAAAGAGAATTATGCAGCTTATTCGTGACAAATCTTCACGTTGACATTGTTATTGTTGACTCAGTGTTGATGATAAACTGACATAATATGAAATGATGGCAGTATAGAGTGGTAGTATGTGTGTATTTGGGATGCTGTATCAGTCAGAGGAAATAGATTTTCCCTTCAAAGGCTTTGAAAAGTGGAACCCCCGACCCTCCTGGAAGAAGTGCTGATTCAGCTGCTGCTGAACCGCAGGGAGCTAAAAAAGAAAAAAAAACCCTCACTTTTTCAAACCATGACAGCTTTGTCCAGCTTGTTGCCGTCTGCTCGCTCTACCTCTTTTTGTGAGAGTGTCGAGCAAGTGTGCATCACAGCTCTCATCGTGTCTCCCTGGTTCAACGTGTTTAATTCCAACCGCTGGCCTTTAAGTTTCGTCAGAGCTGCATGCTCATCACAAGCCGGGCTTTTGGTCAAGTCCCAGCGGGTCGACATCAAAACTTGCACTGCTACCCCGAGTCTGCTGACGGTCGGTACTTTCTGACAAGTCTTCAAAGGACGTTGTTCTGAGGAGAAAACAGAAATCCAGCAGGCTCTCGTGAATGTGAACACAATGTGGACATGTGATGCTGTAAGAAACAAAAAGGACGACCTGGAGGTTACCACATGGTCAGGCTCCCATTTGGCGCCTGCGGCCGTGAAACAGCACCCACCTTTAATATTTCACAGCCCCTCGTATGTTCAGGCAGTCTCCTCCCCTACAGCTACTCTCATTCTGGCTTATTTATTCATGAGCTCCCCCACGCGCTGCCAACTAATAGCCCTAACTTGGCCCGCAGTCCGGCCCTAGATAGCAGCAAGTGGGTCCTGTCACTCCAAGCCGGGCGACCACTCCAGCTCTGCAGCCACACAAGAGACATGAGTCTGTGTGATTTAGGATATTACTCAGCCCTCTGAATCAGGCAGCATATACTGTATAGCTGCTGGCAGAAAACAAGTACAGATTCTGAGCAGTCCCAAAGAGATTTATAGACGATGACGAATAAAGCTAATTAATTAGCAGGCTATTTGAATGAGATCTCAGCACTCTGGCTCCCCAGCTGATTGACTGTCTTCGTCTCTTCTGTTGAGAATAAAGAAGCTTAAACAAACGGCTCGGCTGCTTACATGCATGCAGAGAAACACTGCTTGTGCTTGTACATGAGTGCTTATTATAAAGTGAAGTGATTAGTCAGTTATGCATGTTATGTTTTTTTTTTTTTTTTTTGTTTTGGCATCTCATTTGTGAGGATTTGCTGCCTTTTTTTTTCTTTCACAGGATTGTTAATTGAATATGTTTGAGCTTTGGGGCTGTTAGTTTCAATGAACCAGATGTTTAAAGATGTGACTTTGGCCTCTCTGAAATTGTGAAGTGTTATTTTCTCCAACATTAAGTGGGAGAAAAATGATTAATCAAACATAATTGTCCTATTTTTCGGTAACAAACAGTGTGTGCTGTTGCAATAAGATACACAGTATTTGGCTGTTATCCATCACTGCACAGCATCAGCTCTCTACTCTAACCCTTTACAGACTGATTTATGTCAGTGTTATCACGTGATGTGCACACACTTCAGCTATCTAGATATTATACAATTATATAACTTGTACTCACTGTACTTCCTATGATACCTACATATACATACATCTCAGACAAACATACAACATAAGAATGATGTAATCAACAAATGTTGAAATGATATGTTTCTGCAAACCACAAATCTGTTGAAACTAACAACCAAGTGCTTATGCTCTGGTTAGGTTTAGGCAAAAAAAGAAAACTCACTTGGTCAAGGTTAGGAAAAGATCGTGTTTTGGCTTAAAATACCTGTTTTGGTCATCACAAACACGTCTGCAGATGTCCTGACTTCTCCTCAAAATATCTATTTTGGTGCCACATACAGTGCTGGAAATTGTTCCATCTCCTGGTGTGACCCTTGCAAATGTTGGAGCTGCAGTTGCTAACCTGGCAACCTTTGCGCCTGTAACTTCACCACCATCCTCTCCACCTCCTGGTATAAAAGTCACGTCCTAAACATGTAATATGGACGTGATATTGCATGTATTGTGAAAATGCCAATATGGTACATAGCAAATGTCACGTACAAATGTGAACGTGTCAGTGGTTTGCAAAAATGTTGACTGCCAACATTTTATTCTAGTGTCGGGCTGGATTTGACCTATACTCTAACATTTAGACTCACATCTGTCTTAACAGGGACTATAAAATAGCATCCTATAAAGCAAGTGATCTCTGAGAAATTCAGTGTAAATGCACCACTTTGGGAATCCTAAAAGGACTCAGGAGCTTCACATTCTCGAATGAAGCTCGCTGCTCAGTCAAAGGGGGGTTGCTTCGTGTGTGGTTCTGACATTCATCAGCTGTCAAGACCTGACAGGCTCTTGTAAACAACCAAACCTCTATTTGATCAATAGCAAATGAGCAATCCGCTGGCTCGAGGGACATCAGCAACTGTGTAATAACATTTGTTTACAGAATGATATCACAGTTGACCTTTGCAGTCCACAAAGGGGAAACAGAACAGAAGCTTTAAGGCAGCAGATGAGAAGAGAAATCTTACTAATGCTGATTATAATTCTTCTGATTCGACCAGCCAGCCTTCCAGCAACATTTAATTAAACTTATCTTAATAGTCTGGAAAATCAATGTGTTGTGAGGCAAGGTTTGGTCGCCTGAGCTAAACACCATCTTGGACCACAGGGAAATGGGCTATGAGGTCACTCTTACCCCTAAGGAAGAGCTCACACGCTGATTCTCTTTCTTGTGTTTTCATGTAGTTTCGTACACCCACTCACATCTTCACTATAATCCACTGTTGTCTATATATAGGGAGCCCTGCGGGCTTTTGTTTTATTGCTTCTCCCCAACATGTCTCTAAATCTGCTTCCTGTACTACAGTAGTTTCTTTTGATGCTCCAAAATCAGAGAGGCAGAATGGGATAGATGTCTTCAGGCTTATTGTCGGTGTGAATAGGTTTTGATTTCTTGTAAGCATGAAGGTCTTGGTGGCTGATTGGAAGTTGGAGTGTTTTTGCCTCAGTTTACATTACAAGATGGTTTAAAATGAGTGTACAGTCTCAGAGGATGTTTGAAAGTAGGAGGACAGGTTTTCAAGAGATGAAAGAGTTGGTCTGCTGGCCCATCACATTTTAGCAAAAAGGATTGCATGACATTCTTCACATATATCCATGGTGCCTGGATATGTTTAGTTTTTTTAAAAATTTTAACTTTAACAGTGAAATATTTCGGCATTTAAAAGACGGATTGGCAAAGACATTCCGATCACACCTTGTGAGGCAGCATGCTCCGCTGACGGTACTCTCCTACTGTTGATCTGATAGACGGTGATAGAGAAATTGTTAATCCAATGACCTGCCAAGTATTTTCTCAGAGGTGCCTGCCCTTTTCCAAACTGTTTCCAATGAAAACTGCCCAGATGGCTGTAACAAACCATCTGGTGTGCCAGGTTAACTCCCATCAGCCTCAGCTGTACTTTGTGTTGCCCAGTGCAACCCAATCGGCAGAACCGATGTCGGCAATGTTGAAACAAGTTGAAACTTTGCATTTCTTTATCTTTCAACTTGATGTTTCTTTAGGTTCAATTATCAATGCTGTGTTTGGTCTGCTTAGGTTTAGACACAAAAACCACTTGGCTATGGTGTTGGTTTAAAGTTCCTGTTTGGAGGGCACAAACACGGGAGAAGATGTCCCGATTCCCCGTCAAAAATATGTTTTTTATCGGCACAAATATGTTTTTTATCACCACAAATATGGCTGTAAATTGTCCTGAGGCTTCTGTAAAAACATCCAGTGGTTTCAAACTTGCCACTGCCAACTCCACCACCATCCTCTGCCTCTGGATATGACAGTCAGGTCATAAACATGTAATGTGAACCCGGTATGACACGTATTGAGGTACACGTACGAATGACATGTACAAATACGAACAAATTGTTGATTTGCAGAAACGTTAAATTCCAACATTTTATTCTGGGAACTGGGTTGTATGAGTACAGTCTCACAGAGCCACTAGCGTGGTTGTTAGTCTACCTGTTGGCACGCTGAGAGCAGATATGATTGAGTGAGTGTTGGGTGCACAGACGGGTGATTCTGGGACACCAAATGGGCTGCTGCTCTTTTTGGAGGTGTCCTGGGCCCAATTCTTTGAAATGTGTGACTCTCAAACTCAAACCAGGTTTCTCCACCGGCGCTCACCCTAGTTTGATAGCACCAGGGATAGTTACATCAGAATGTGCGTAGAAGAGATGGCTTCATTCTCCTTCGCTTGAGCTCCCCTGGGTCCCCGCAGTTTAGATCGACATTTTCTGTGATGTACAGCTCCCGTGTGGATGCCTTAGTGCTGGGGGATAATTACATATGTGCACAGTTGACCAGAGGGTCAAAGGTTACACACATTATTAGCCTTTATCCATCTGCATTTACAGCTACACAAGGATTGTGTGGTGGATCTATATGCCTGTGCTTACACACACAAACACACGGGCTGTACAGGAGGTTTGTGGTGTCCATTAGTGCACATCAGAGCGCTATTTTGTGTGTCGATGTCAAACAAGGAGGAAGGGAAATTGGCCGTTCCAGTTTAGTGGCAGGAAAGTGGGGCGATCTGTTCTTTGGAAGTTTCCCAGTGAAATTTCCTGGGGACCAAGACACTGAAAATATCTATCTATATACAAGCTATGTCCTACATAAAAGAGACGGTGAACCAGAGAAAGGAGGAGACAGAGAGGAAGTGAGGGAGAGAGAGAGCACATGAAGATACATGTGTGTTGAGAGAGATAAAAAGAGAGAGAGAGCAGGAGGTTAAATGTCACTGTGCTGGTGGGATATCAGTCTTTTGATGGCATCGCACAGACCTCTGACAGATTGAAGCTTAGTAGAACCAGGTCAAGACTACAGCAAGTCGCCCCGCAAAGTTACCTAATTTCCCCCGCGACTTCCTTCACACTGAAACTCCTCAAGTCGAAGTAGAAATGCTGCCTCATAACCCCGTTTTTTCCTCCGCTCATCGTCTTCTGGCACCAGCAGCTGGTTCAAGTGCGTGATCGTTTCTATGAAACAGGATTTATGTGGATTAAATTTACACCTGGCAACTGTGTCTCGAGTTAACAAACAGGGATCAAATCCATCTTCCCCTCGCCAAAACACAGATTTGTTAAACATGCCACTTCCTCCTGTGAGCTTTGCGTCTTTTTAAAAACAGATGTTAAATGGCTCATCTCACTTGTTCCCCATCCATGAATATCTTAACATTTGCTTTCTGACAAGTGTGTTACCACCCGAGCCGCCTGCCATGTTTCATCTGTTGATTTTAGCTTGAGTGCACATTGGGTAGATTTACAAATGCAACTTACATGCACGACAATTCACAATGGATGTTAAACGGGGGATAAAAGCTATGATATGTAAATTGTTTCTAGGTCTTTTTTTAATGCTAACTCACAGAAATGTAAATTAAATTATGTCAGCCTGTCAGTAAACATCACACTGGTTGGTAGTGGTGTCATTGGCTCGAGCATAAAATAAATCCAGGAGAAATCCATAAATGTGTCTCACAGATTTTAACAATCTGCCGACAGAGCAACAATGGGTGACCAAAAATAGTGTCCCACATCAGTGGGTGATTAAAATTCAGAAATGACATTACTGTACTCACAACACAGCTGCATATAAAACACATCATAAAAGGCACGAATGACAGCCCGCGAGTGCATAACACACTGCTGCGCCTTAAATCTGAGAGTCAACAACAAACACTGCTGAAAGTGACACTGCTGACAGAACAGATAAACATAAAAGCTGTCAGATGTTCGCGAGCCTGCAAATGAATCTACGGGAAATGTTCCAAGGCAGGGGCACGCAATCAAACATCACACTGCTGGTAAAATAAATAGTTTTGCGTCTCCAAATGCCCATTAATTTACAGCTCTGTATAGCTTAGCATAGATGTTGAGCTCACAAGATCAATAATAGCATAATTCAATTAAATAAACTTATATTGTTTCTTGCCAAGACTCATGTATGCACCTTAAGTATGAAGCTACGGCCAGCAGCCTGTTAGCTTTGTCTAACACAAAGGCTAAGCTAACTAGGAAAGGATACAGTTAGCTCTGTCCAGATGTAACACAAGAAGCTTAGTGTGGGAGCATTTCCTCCAGAAAAGAAACAAAATCAAGAGTAAGTTCACATGTGTGATGCTTCTCTTTAGTTTTACTGTTAGAACTTCAGATAGGTTGTAGTGATGAGTCCTAAAACCTGGGAATCAGTTAGCATTTTTGCACTTCTGGTTCCCTCATCTCAGAGTCAATGGGGTTTTTTGAATGGGTTTCCGCTGAAATGCCTGAAATAAGGGCTGTGGTTACCACACGCTTGAGATTTTTTATTTTTTTTTACGCCTGTTGTGTTACGACATAAATCATTAAATGTCCCACAATTGAACTGTAAAGCGCCAAAACAGCGGTTGCTAACAAGTGGCTAGATGAGACTACAGAAGCTAGCTGGGGGGAGAAAGTCTGACGGGCTGTTCTGTGATGATATGCAGGCGATGGATTAGAGGAGCTGGTTCGTTTCCTCGAGCCCGTGTACGTTATGCCATCGGGAGCTACTGCATGCAAAGGCATTTTGAGAAGAGGAATGATGAGCTAAAAGTAAAGCTAGCCAGGGCACAACTACCTGTAACTTTGTCAGTGTTGACCAGGAGATGCTGTCCAGTGTGCTCTTTTCTTCAGAATGTGGAAAATAGGACCAGCTATGAGAGACTAGTGTGCTTCTCACTCTGAGCCTCTATCTGGTACATGTCAGACAAGCTAACGCAATGCGCCAGAGCTCCTTCAGTTCGTGCACCGTTTTTTTCCCCAACATTATTAACCACATATTTACCGGTTAATAGGTGTCAGGCTGTCGAAAGAAAAATTAACCGAAACTGACATCCCTAGTAAAAAGAGATCATGTACTCTGCTCTTCGTGGCGCACATTTTTAATTTGAAATCGTTCAGACGGGGGTTTTCTTACCTTCCTAGTGGAGCTGACATCTCTGATTGCTCCTCGAGGTGCAGGGTTAGCAGGGTTAATATAGTTTTAAGTTTTCCGAACCGACTGAACGTGTTAATGATGTGACCTGAAACTGAAGCAGCTCTCCTAGGAGAATAGCGAGAGATAAAGATTTATGGCGGTGCGATATGAAGCGGAGGAGATGATTATCACTTGTTGGCATTAGGCAATATCTAATCTCTCCATCGCCCTCTTCATCTTCGTTCAGATAGACACACACAAGCTCACACACACACAGAGCATTCATTATGAAGGTCTTTTATGTGTGAGTCATGACTTTTCTCTCGGGAACTGATTATCACTTTCTCTCATAATTTTCACTCTGTCCCTGACCTGTTCCGGCTTAATTGACGGTGAGCGATGCTCTCAACAAGTTAGGAATCAGCCCGTCAGCCCCACGCTCCCTTTTCTGCGCTTCATCCCTCGGGATCAACTAAGAACGTGTGAAAAATAGGTCCGTCGCGCCAGCCGCTTTGAGAAGGCCGATGATCGCGGTGTGCTGTGGGCGGATTTTACGCAACAACTTCAATGTGTCAATCCAGAAAACCTACAGTTAAAAACTACCTCCACCTGCTTTAAGGAGCTCCTCCCCGCAAAATAAAATTCATTCAGGCTTTTAGTTCAGCACTGTAGCATCTTGTGAGGATCTAAAAGCCGCCTCAAACTCCACAAAAACACTGAATGCCTTTCCATTTTTTGGCATGAAAAAGTGGAAACGAGCCAAATCAAAATACAATGAATATCAAACCTAGCTCTGGCAACTTCTGCCAAAAAATGTTGGCGGTGGTATGATAGCTCAACCCCATCCTCATCTGCCGCTCTGCACCATCCAGCACTGTGACTCCCCACCTGTGATTTCACAGCCACCTCTCACATTCAACTCCTGTCCTCGTTGTTCTCCATCACAATATCTCTGCTGTTTTTTTTTTTATCCTGTCCTCATTTTACTTGCTCTCACACTTCCTCTCTCTCTCTCTCTCTCTCTCTCTCTCTCTCTCTCTCTCTTCAAACCATGTGTGTCAGTGTCTTGTTTCTCCGGCACTTCTTCTCTCCAGCTAACCCCTCAGATGTCATTAATAACTATTTGATGGATTGTTGTGACATTTTTGCAAAGACATTCGTGGTCCCCAGAGGAAAAATTCCTACTGACTTTGGGCATCTTCTGACCTCTTCTTTAGCACCATCATGAGGTTGATACTGGTGTTTCAGAAGGAAATATCCAGACAATTATTGGATGGTTTGCCATGAAATTTCGCTTAAGATATTCAAGTTCTCCAGATGATTCCTCCTTTTCCTGTAGCGCCTTCGGCAGTTTAAAGTCTTGACTCATATCGGGCAATATTGCAACAGCTCTACGTGATGGATTACAGCAAATGTTGTGCATTGTTTTTAGGGGGAAATATCTTGACAACTTTTGGATGGTAAGATATTCAGGTTCCTCTGAGGATACATTCTAATGATATACAGTATCTCACCCACATATCTCAACAACTGGATGGATTGCCATGAGACTTTCTCCCACATTGATGTCCCCCTCGGATGACCTGTAATAACTTTGTGATCCTTTAACCTTTCCACTAATGCAGCATCAGGGTATATTATTTATTTTTCCAACACTTTGCTTTATGACCATATATCTTCTCAACGACTGCACGCCAAGGAAATGTTAGCACTGAGCTTTTAGTCTTGTTTGTGATGTGTCTTCTCTCACCTTGGTAAATTGCTCATATCGTTTTTTGTCTTCCTGCCTTTCCCCCTTCCTCTTCTTCATCTCTGTTGTCTTCTCTCTCTCTCTCTAATCACACCCCTCTGCTTTCTCCTTTGTCCTCTTCCCTCTCCTTCCTCTCTGGCTTCCTCTATCTTTGATTACTCAGCACTATGCAAAAATATGGATTGCTCACTTCCATTATATTATCATATCTTCTTTAGGTACCTCTCCCCGGTTGGTCAGCTTTCTGACAAGACTGTACGAACCATGCTACACTTCTCCCTCCATTGTCTCGGTGCCCTTGTCTCTTTTATTCATCAATTCCCTCCAACAATGTGGTTTTCCAGCCCTCTTCTCCTCCCCTGTCATCTCCTCTCTGTTCAGCCTCCTCTAGTTCCTCTCTCTCTCTGTTCTGTATACGCTCGTCTTGCTTTGC
>OMLP01046024.1:31868-47441 GCA_900302685.1 Spondyliosoma cantharus
TTCCTCCAGCAGTTTGCTAAATTATCAGAAACAGCTTCATATGAGAGGTCTCATTAATGTTCATTTAAATTTAAGGGAGGCTTTTTAACCTTTTCTGAAGCTCTAAAAATGCAATTTATCTATCGCAGAAGCAGCTTATTAGTAGGAGTCCAGTTCACGCTCATTTACGTTTCTATTTGCTCAATGACTGTAATTAAGTACCTCCATTATATGCATCTTTATACTTGATATCCTGCACTTCTTTCTCCACTATATTTATCGTATGGTTACTATTTACTACTCCAGACGAAAGGGTTTGACATGCAGAACATAGGATGAGATCACAGAATAAGATATATTGTAGATATGCGTTTACAATCCAAGTAAGTGTGATACTTAAAATGCCACAGACCGTTTAATACACCGTTAAAGATGGGATACAAAGTTATAACAGTGACAGTTTCATAAGTCTGTATCCTCAGAGGTTTTTTTGTCTACATCAGTGGGTGATACAATCTGGATGTCGTGTCTGCTAAATTTCTACAGTTTGCTGCACACTCGTCTGCCTTTTCCACTGCGAACAGCTGTTTTCTGTCTAATGGGCGTTCAAAAAGAAGTTGGAGGCAGAGATGCTACCAGAAGGTCACAGTTTGTAACAACCATCCCGGCATTGAGTGTGTTTGTTTGTGTGAGAAGAGAAGAAAAATGGAAAGAGCAAGAGGAGTGACGTACATCCTCCACATGAGTCATTGAGCTTCACTTTCAGGCTTAATATTGTGTTTTTGTGAGTTCAAGTGAAGGATTGTCGAAAAATGTCCAATTTTCTGTAAAGCCGTTTCATTTGCATATTAGGTGTTGCCTCCAAGTGGCATAAAATATACACGTATCACTCCACTGGCATCAAATAAATGAGACTTGATTAAAATTTCTTGGAGAAAGTTGTGATAAAGAGAGTTGTAATAATCTCCCTCACTGTCTTCATGCTTTAAGTTTTCAAGAGGAATAACTACCGGCTTATTTGGCCTGTTGAAATGAATAATCTTCGTCATATGTGTGGTCCCTTTTCCTTTTCCTTTTCTTTTGGCACGTCTTCATTTCTTGTTCTCCCTTCCTGTTTCCTGTCAAACTGGACAACCCTTAGCTTTATCTCAGTGTCCCACTGTGGACAGCCCTGACGTTATATGTCTCACACTTCTGTCGCCTTCACAACATGGTTCTGACTCCCCTCTGTCTCTGAGCTGTCTCACTGCACACACACACACACACGCACGCACGCGTGCGCGATTTGAGACGATTTGCAATTTATAGTCGCCTCATTACTCTGTACTTGATATTCATTTGAAGTAAAATGGAAACAAACAGCATCTTGATATTGATCTTTTTTTTCTCCAGAAGAATAGATGAATGTTTAAATGAGAGGATGTCATTTATGACACTTTTTTTTTTTGTTTGCAACGTCGTAGAATCCAACTCAATCACTAGAATAAATCTTGGCCATGACGCTCTGCCAATCACTGATATGTTGCAACTTGTTTTGTGACAATGCAGTGCTTATGATCTGGTTAGGTTTAGGCACAAAAAACACTTGGTTACGGTTTGGAAAAGATCAAGTTTCGGCTTAAAAAAGATGTCCAGAGTTTTGTTGCTAAAGATTAAAAATATTGAAATACAGTCTTGGGCTGGGATCGCTGGCTTGGCAGCCTTCTCGCCCATAACTCCACTTTCTCTGGTATAACTTCACAGAAATGTAAATACGGTGTGTATGATGCATGCAAATGTGAGTGCATCTGTGGTTTGCAGAAACATTACCTGCCAACATTTTATCCCGGCTTCTGGTCGGTGAAATCAAGAGCGAGTGTCTGGTTTGTGGCTTTCTGGGCCACTGTAGAAGCATGGTGATAGAACATGGTGGTAGAAGGAAGAAGGCCTGCTTTATCTGATATAAATTGCTCATTCTTAGGTAATAAAAACATACAGATTCTTAGTTTCAGGGGATTATACACTAATGAAAACATACTAGACATATTATTATATTATATTACCCCCATAGGTACACCGTAATCCCCCTAAATCCTACACACTGGACCTTTTAATGCTGTAGAGAAGAACTATAAACTCACAAGTAAAGCACTCAAACCTTAAAACTGTACAGTTACTTTCTGATCAGATGTTTATTTAGTGTTTCTCAAGCTCTCTCTGCTGATTGGTCAGTCCTCTTGAGTGTCGACTCTTCTTCGCCATTTATTATTCTGCTGTTTGGTTCTGCGTGGAGCTGTCCAGAATGTAGTGGTGCTGAAAATCCTGAAACAGCATGCAGGGCCAACCAGGAGCCACCGGGGACGGATCTTGCTCAGCTTGTACTTGAACGCAGCGCTGCATCACTGATGCTCTGAAGTGGCTCGTCGGGGCTCTCAGGGGTGATGGCAAGAGCAAAAGAGTGTATAGTTGATCACATGGAGAACTGTTGTCCATTACAAGTGTTTATATATCAGATGTGCAGCGATGAATAGTTTGCCGTGCAGAGCGATATATTAGTTTACAGAGAATTGAGTTTGCTTCAAGGAGCTGAATCAGTATGAAGTGACTTTTAGTTTCATCCCTGCCTTAACAAACTAAATGATTTCATTATACGTGCTTCAGTTGCAAAGGCGGGTACTTAAATTGTTAAAGGATATTGACTGAGTTTCAGCTCTCAGTCGCTTCAGTGTAAAGAGACTTAAAGTCGAAGGTCCTTGTTGATTTAGACCGACAGTAACACAGTGCTGGACATGGTGACCTATGCAACGATGCTTTTTTCTATTGGTTTTCTGTTGTTGTGAGGTTAGGTCTGTCCTGACAGAAGTGCTCGAAGATTATAGAGTTGTTCACACAAAAAGGTTTATCCTCTAGAGACTATGGATTTGTTGAGCAAAATTCTTTATTTTGTCTTAAGAGGCCACTGGGAGAGCTTTTGAAATGTCCAAAATCGAAAAGAATTCATATTTGGCTCCAGGAAATCCTTGCCCAATAGATTTTGATGTTTCTTGTTTAAGAGTTGTTGCACAAAGCTGCAAGTTTAGATGGCACCAAGCTACAGAAGCTAACACAACTTTTTATGATAAAGTTTTTTTGTTTTTTTTTACTTTATTGCAAAGATTCAATTCAATCATTTGTTTAAACAACTAATTTCAAGCCTTTTGACCACTAAGGCAACTTTTTTTTAAACTTTATTTTATTTTATTTTAAGAAAAACGAGAGCAAATAATACAGAGACGAAAACAAACAAAACAAAGCACACACATATCTACACACGCCTACATGTACCTTGCACGTATAGATTTATTGATACTCCCACACACAGTAGTATTTTAGTTGACACAGACAAAACGAAATAGATTCATACAAATAAATCTTTACGTCTATTCGACCTTAATGACTTCGGAGAATCAATTCTGTCAGCCACAGACCAACTCTGCAACGTCACCAAAGAGAGAAATGATCTGATTAAACATTTAGTTGCTCATATTTTCCTATTGAATGGATAATCAAAGGTTTACACTATCCCTCTGGATCTGATTGAAAATTAATCACATCAGGCAGTATCTGATCAGTTTCTTCCACTTTTTTTGTGTAATAAATTAATATTGGGCTATTGTTCTGACTACTAGTGGAATATTAGGGTCATTGAAAAATGCATTTAATGATTCATCCTCTCCAGACGGGATAATCACACCAGATTTCCCATCTCCCTGCCCATCGTTGTGGTTGTATGAATAGACCGATGAACACAGAGATTATTTGATATCATTTTTCTTGGGTTTTCCTTCTACAAAGTCAAAAATATCAGAAGTTTGTCTGATGTATTTATACTCAGTGCTCTAATGTATTATGTACTAGTATTCTCTACAGCAGTACTTATCACAGTGCTCTCCTTCCATTATAGTATCATGCTACCCGCCATCAGACACTGAAAGCTTCTGTGGGTAAATCTCGAGTTTAACAGCACAGGCAGGGTGTCTGAATGCCTGGCGAGAGTCTGGAAGCTGAACATTACCAACACGAGTGGGTTCATTTATAGATGAGGTATGAATGGTATGTCATCATGTGGCGAGGGTTAGAAGTACTGCATGTCTGTAACTGAAGCAGTCTGTTCCCATAGAGACCAGAGTTTGTTAGAGTGATGTGGTGTTGAGGCTCTGCTACAGTGCTACCTCTTCTTTGTCTGTTTTAACATGTCTTCTCTCTCTGCCTCCCGTTGCAGTGTCTCTCTGGGAATGATGGTGTTGCCACTGGTGCCGCCCTCTTTGTCGCCATGACGATGCCGTTCAGCCCCCTGTCCAGCGACGAGGAGCAACAAAGGATGCTGGGAAACAATCGACATCTCTATCCAGGGGCAGAGGACGAGGAAGAGGAGGAGGAAGAGGAGGAGGAGGAAATGGAAGAGGATGAGCGCGATGAGGACCAGGAGGAGGAGGAGAATGGCGAGCTGGAGGGCGAAGAGGATGAGGATGAGGAGGAGATGGTGGAGGAGGTCAGGCGAGGAGGCCTGTCGCGGGGGGGCAGGGGTGAGGGACACAGGCAGTCAGGTAAACTGGCTGGACGACCCACCGGAGACAGACAGATCCGGCAAGGGAACCCCGGACACACCACGAACCCCTATTCGTCCAACCCCGGACCAACACACCAACAGCCAGCCAATCACATACAGCAGCAGCAGCAGCAGCAGCAGCAGCAGAGGAGGCTGAAGGAGCGCAGCTCCAGCTCAGCACCATCTGAGGACACCCACATTGCCATGATGGTGTTTCGCATCGGCATCCCAGACATAAAGCAAACGGTCAGTGCTGTTAACACACAAAAACAACCACAACATCATGACAACAATCCCTGACACAGGTCACATCCCCGCCCTGCTCTGGTCCCATTTGTTTGAGCAGCTCAGCCTTTCTTAACACAGTCATGATCAATGAAACCATAATTATTGGTTATCAATTTCACCACCTCAAGAACAAAAGCTCTTTGTATCACTCAGAAATTCTGACTTCTGCAACGCACCTTAACCTCTTCAGGAGCTGCCAGTGTTGTTTTCAGATGAGCAGTCCCACCTTTTGCTTTATATCTAAACCTCACCTGTAAATCTGACTTTGAGCACTTCTGAAGATTGCTTATCAATACTTCATATCTTGTTTTATCTGTAGAAAAACACTGTAAAAATTGCAGCTGGCAGCTGTTTGTAGCTTCATATTTATTTATTTATAAACTTGAGGATGGTGTCGATCTTCTTATCCAACTCTTGGAAGAAAGCAAAGAAAGAGTTTCCTAACATCTTGACCTGTTCCTTTAACATATGTTGTGTTGAAACACTCCTGAAGAACTGAGCAAACTCTATTTAAATGCCTCTGTTTGACGTCATCTTTGTGACGCTTCTCAGGATACATGGGTAAAACAAATGCATGAGTGTATTGATTTCTTGTTAGAGAGAAAAAAAAACATCCAATAGTTTTCACCTTCACTTTAAAACTGCTGCAACAAGAAAAACTTCTCGACACCTTGAAGTGGACTCTGTGGACTCAGTCTGGGCTTGTAGACTTTGAGGAGTGATGTTCATGCTCGGTGTGTCTGGGCCCCCGGGGCCCTTCATCTCATAGACTGTCCATTGGGTGTGTGATGGCATGTGTGGTCAGTTTGGTCGAAACCTGCGGCGCAAACGCGGCGCTCCAGAAACACGTCAACTCTCAGGGGATTGGGGCGTTTGGTGCCAATTAGATTCTCTCTCTTTCTCTCACACTGCATTGCCAGCGGAAAGAAAAAACAACTGAGAGATGCGCAAATACTCGTCAGCAAAGTGACTGATCTGAGAGGGTGAGAGAGGCATTCAAGGTGACCCAGCTTCAGAGAAAATGGGAGACAGAGAGACAGCTAGAGAGAGAGAGAGAGACAAATTGCTCATAACAGCAATCACGATAAGAATACATGTGAGCAAGAATTTGATATTAAAAAACACTGCCAACCAGAGAGAGAGAGAGTGTGAGAGAGCGAGAAGTTGAAGTGAAGAGGAGAGGGTAACAGGGGGGTGAAAGCGCTGCCTCTGGCTTATTAATGCCACCGAGCTTTTAAGTGGTGCGATAAAGCTTGGCGTGAAATGACCTTTTTTTCGGTGCGACTGGTTTTAGGAGGGGTTGTCCAGAATCATGATGGACCGATCCGCCATCGCTCTCCATATCCCAGTCTTACATCACGCCAGAAGTGTGTCTAAATTGGCTTCAGGGGCTAAAAGATGCTGCTGCCTCCGCGTTACTGTACGCCATTCTCTTCAGGCATCAGACACCCAGGCATGTTTTTTTTCTGCCTTTTCCTCTCCTTTCTGTGCTTCCCTCATGAGTGATCTGTTAAAGTGAACCATGAGTCATTACTCAATCGTATAGATAATTGAATTGCAAAGTCTGGTTTGCGAGGGGATCAAGGCCGCGTCCAAGCGTGTGTCTTTGCGCAGAAGTAGAAGAGGAAGAAAAACGGTGGAGCGGAGATAAAAAAGGGAGAGTGCATCTTTGCTCATTGCCAGATCAGAGCCGAACCAGACTGCCTTTTGTGTTCGACACACAGAAGTTCGCGCTCCTCAGACATTAAGCGCTCTGTCCTCTCCTTTTCTGTTGATGTGAAGGCTTTATAAATCATCGGCAAGTGTGAAAGCAGCGAACGAAATAAATGTATTTGTGAGGGCCTGTGTGCGTGTGTGTGTGTCCATATTTTATATTTACCATCCCAGTGCACTATAAATGCCTCGCTCAACGCTTCTTCCTCCCTCTTGGTGCCGTGTGATTTATTATTGATCTGTGCATGGGTGTTTTCAGCGGCTTATGTGTGTGTGTGTGTGTGTGTGTGTGTGTGTGTGTGCTCGATTCAGTGTTTTCAAACCCAACCATAAATAATTCACCACTCCCTTTTTATTCTAACAAATCGGCATCAAAGTTTAAATGTGAAAAGAGGGACACATGGAGATGCTCGGGAGGAAAACGCTCACTCAAAGTCGGGGGTCAAATCCTCAGAAATTATTTGACGGCTGTTACAGTGATGTAGAAATAGATGGCGGGCAGATTGGGGCACGTAGAAATGGGGTTTGTTTTGGAGCAGATGTAGAACAAGGTGGAGTATGTAAGAGCATGCAGATAAAAGTAAGTGGAGGTAGACACAGATAGAGGCCGATCAAAGTAGATTGATGTGGAAAGAAGGTAAGTGAGGAGGAGATAAAGGTAGATGGAAGAAGACAGACTGAGATATAGACGGATAACGTGAAGCGGACAGAAACAGACAAAGGTGGAATTAGATTGAAGTATGTAGGAACAGAAAAGGGTTTGTTCGATGATTGAGGCTGACTTTTGAAGCTTACTCAAAGGCATATTTCATGCCGACTCTCTGTATCTTTAGATTTAACCGGGTTAAATCAGAGTAATTCACAATTTGAGCATTTCAAGGATGAACAATAAGAACTCAAGACTAATTGGAATGAATCCAAGACCTCATAGATGTTCTGTTTAACCGAGACATTTGTCAGTTTTACTCGTTAAGAAGAGTGACAAAAAAATGAATTGCCCCACTGGACAATCAATGCCTTTACGGATCAGTTAATGAAATAAAATACAAAAGACCACATTGGCAAAGAATTAATTCAGTCATCGTGGGAGGACAAATTCGGCGTTAAACAGGAAAGATTTTTATGCAAATCACAAAAAGGTGGAAATTAAATTATGAATATGTATTTTTCTTTTTTAAATTACATTAAAAAAAATCTGAGCTTTTTAACCACAAACCAACTTTATTTGCAACATTTTCAACATCAATTGATTATGTGCTAATTGAGCAGAGGTGGCAAAAGTACAGACATTCTTTAATCAGGTAGAAGTGCAGATGCTTAAAAAGTGAAAGGTATCCCTCTGAAGGACAAGGTAAAGATACAAATCAGTCGGATTTGTCCGAGCGGTTCCTAAACACACCAGAAAGATAGCTGATTGTTGAGCGTCATTCTCTGGGTGTCAAATGCTGACATTTTGGGGTTGATGAAGCGTCCTGAGCACAGCAACAAAAATTTAAAACAAGGAAATCCAGGCAGATGGCTGCAGAGTCTCTGCAGATACAAGACACTAACACGCCTTTTTCTCCCCATTCTCAAGTCTACGTCTTGTTACATCTTTTACGTTGCTACGTCTCGCTTAATTGTGTTCAAATGTAGGAAGTAAAAGTAAAAAGTTGTCAGAAAAACAAATACTCAAGTAAAGTACAAATCTGGAAAGCTGGGAAAAGTACAGTAATGCAGTATTTATACTTCTACTCTCAAGACTGACTCATAAAATCATGACTTGTTGTAGAATCATAACACAACAGAACATATCGATCCTTTCCTACAGTCGAAAACAGGTAACAATGATCTAATATATCAGTTTCACTGTACAGTGATTTAAAAACATCTTCTTCTTCTCATCTTTTATTGATTTGTTTTATGTTTTTCTTCTTTTCTGTCTGAATTAAGTAGCTCCATAGCATCAGACATGCAGATCTAAACATAAAAACAACCTTACAGACTTCCTGCCAAGATGTACCGACTCTCGTTATATACTGTCTCGCTCCCCAAGGTCACAAGAGTTATCCCGCCATCACCGTGACATTTACGCTCTCTCTCGCCTCGTGTCCTGACTCAGCCTCCTCGGGCCATTTGTCACTTTGCTTCTCTCATTCTCTCCGTTCAGAGTGAAAGCCTCTGAATTTCCACACTTTTTTTTTTTTTCCATGCTCTGGGTCATCTCCTGTCCTCCTCCTCCTCCTCCTCCTCTCACTGGTGTTGGGTAACATCCCTTTACACTCCCAGTACATTAGGTCTGTTCAACATGTCAGCTAATTCACCCTCAATAAACTCTTAATTGCTCGTTAATTGTGTTGTAATGAGACGAGGGAGTGACTGTAGCGCGCAAATGCAAATGTTATGAATTGAGGGAGGAGGATTTGGTGACGAAAGAGAACGCACGCATGCACACATACGCACGCACACACGCACGCACGTGCACACGCGCGCGCACACACACACACACACACACACAAACTAATGTTTGACTTAAAAAAGGTATTCTGATAATGATATATCACCTGATATTCTACATTTTCTTACATCTTAAAGATGTTATAACCAATTATTTTTGGCAAGGGTCCCTTGGGAAGAGTAGAGTTGTGACTAGGATGCCTCTCGCTCCACCTTTTCCTGTCACTCTTCTCTGTTCTATCAAATAAAATTATCAAAAACAATTACAGTAAATTCTAGATATATATACAGTACACGTATGCACATACTGTATACTAAGGTCCAGTGGATTATCATCACAAGCAATGAATGAATGAATCAATCAACAATCTTCTCGAGAGATCATGACGGGTGACGTCGAGTCAAAACTAGATTAAAGAAAAGGAAAAAAGCAACCAGTCTTACGTTAAACTCATGAAAAATAGTTTTTGTTACCTCACATTATTCAATAAAAAAAAGAAAACTGAAATGTTTGATTATCAAATTAAATTAAAGCCCTAAGCTTGATCATAAAACTAAAAGAAGTAAAAGTAAAATGCAAATATAGTTATGTAAAACAGTAGCGATAACAATGATTAAATGTTAATAAAATAGACATATTATTAAGTATAATATAGTGATTAACAGAATCATTTTTTTTTGATTGATGATCAATAATTATGTAAAAAATGCAGCACTCTGATGCAGGATGTAATCTGCACAGTAACAAGTAACTAAAGTTTTAAAATAAAGGTAGTGGAGTCAAAATTCCAATATTTGCCTTCAGAAATGAAGTGCAGTGGATGTATAAAGAAGCAGAAAAATCGAAAAAAGAAGTGCCCCAAATGTTTTTCTTAAATACGGAAAAACTTTCCGTCACTGGGAGCAGGATATTTTGGTATTTTGGTAAAAGTGAGAAAACACAGAAAGAGGCTTAGAATTGAAATCTTTCTCTGCCTATTTGTGCACAGACTGAACAGATGGGTTCGTCTTTTCTTCATTTATTCTGATTTTGTGGACATTTTGTGAAACGCTAACGCCCTCTGACCTTTGTCAAGAGGCCAGTGTTTCCCCTGAGCCCTCGGAGGAAACATCTGTCCCGCCCCCCCTCAGTGGAATATACCTTTACTGCTTTAAATCTGAGCCTTACACGTCTGCTGGGGGAGATCTCTCTCAAGTCACTGTCAGTCAAGACGCCGCTGCTGGTGCACTGACGGGGGGAAGTGAGAGATCAGTCTACTACATTTGTCAACAGGGGATCTAGGCCATCACTTCATGTTGGGAAAATCTTTCGTAGTTTGTTGTAATGGGTCAAAGAGAAACTCAGCTGGACGGATTCAATCGCCTCATGCAGGAAGGAGGGAGGCAGATCAGGGCGCCTGGTGGAAAGTTATTTTGCAGCGTGACAGCTCATGTTCTGTCCTATTTTATCTACTGAAGGTCAATGCACTTCAGCATGCCGAAACTGTGTTGAAGAAAAACTTCTTATACAACCTTCAGCGAACTCAGTGAGAGCTGCTTTGGTGACGTGCAGGTCAAGTGATTTCTAGAAACGGGGCTACATGTGGTTGAAATGCTTTCGAGAGTAGCTTTTATTGAAACAGAATCTGAAGGACTTTAGTGCTGTGGTGACATGTTTGCATTGGAATATTATCACTGAATTGATTTTTTTATGTAATTTCTTCTAAAACACTAAATGTCTAAAATCTTTTGACCTGCAGCGACTCAGTGAGGGAAAGTACTAAAGTTCTATATTTATTTGACAGCTATAGTTACTAGTTTCTTTACAGATTTAACATATGATCATGCATATGATCAACAAACGACAAAATACAACAACTACAACTTGCAATGCTGCATGAAATTATAATAAAGCGCTTGTTTAATCAAAAAATCCTTCTTGTTTTGTTCCGCTAAGGGTCTTTGTAACTGATGATAATATTTATAATAACATTATAATGTGGTTATCATACTGTTGAACACCTACTCGTTGGCTCCTCCAGGTTTGTAGCTTTCTCGTGGATGTATGCTTACGATCTGGAACTTGGCTGCTACGTATCTATGATGGCTGTGGGCTACACCACCACTGCCAAAACGTTGACCCCCTGAAATGTCCTAAACACAGCAAAATAGGGAAGTAAAGGCAGTGGGCAGGATACCACTACATGCTTCTAATGGGTCATATGTGATGAGGGATGAGCTCAATGAAAATCATGCCTTTTCCAAAGTACGTATAAAATAAAATAATTAACAGGCATGTTTACGCTTACTGATGGACTAAGTGAAAATTGGTTTGTCAAGATTTCTCGAAATAAGATGCGATCTAAAAACGAGTCCTCACGTCTTACTGAAACGTTGCTCGTTGGATGATTGTCTCTTATATTAAGACTAATAAGATATTCTGACTAGAAACTATACAAAGATACAGGCAGTGTTCTTCTTCCACTGCTGTCAGTGAGCATTGTTTTTGTGATTTGCATGTCAAAAGAGGACTATATTTGGTTGAATTCTTTTTTCAGAGGTCTTAGTTTTCATCTAACGGCATTTTCACGACTATATTTCGACATTTTGTGGGCTGATTTACATCGATATGCCGTCACTGAAATGGAAACTGTGTGGTGACACTGCTGAGGAGGATCTCTGAGTTGTGGACCTGTGTGCCCTGCGCTGATCCCTCCTCCTCCCCGGATGAACAAGAAAAACACTGGTCCATTAACTCGGTGACAGTCAGATCTGTGGATGCGCGAGTTGTGGGTATGATTCTGTCACCGCAGGAGGTCAAGGCAGTTTTGTCTGCAGGTTTTATTGGATTGTCAGACTCACGCGCCAAAGTCACGATGCCGTTCGCTTGCCAAGTGCATTAAGCAGCGTGACACAAATGAGTTTATCTCGGCTGTTTGACTTGAGCTGAAATTCTTGCAAACTCTTGTGTGTAAGCAGCAGCCCCCTCGGGCAGAATCTGGCCTCACAAACACGAAAATACAGAAAGATGCACACAATATTACAGCGTCCCAGTAAAGATATGCAGACTTTACAGACTTTACGTACGGTGACAATGCCCACCGTGTCTCTCTACAGCTGTGTAGGGGTTGTATTATCATGAGAGGGCGAGCCCCAAAGGTGAATAGAGTGACTGAGCTAATATAGAGAGAATGATGGGAGAAGGAGTGCAGCATGGGTGACAATGGAGAACAAGAGACGGGATGACAGGAACGCTTAAAGGACGTTAATTTGCTCTTCTTCTGAACTGCTGCAGAGAGGAAGGGGGTGGTTGGAGTGGTTGAGGGAGACACAGAGAGAGAGAGAGACAGAGAGAAAGAAACATGAGGGGAAGTTGACTTAAATGGCGACACGGTGGGCATGTGTGTGTCTGTGTCTGTGCGTGTGTGTGTGCGTGTTTGGTGGGGGGTTATTTCCCCACAGATCTCATTAAAGGCTTCTAGTCCCCCCCCTGCACTTGGCCTGCGGAAAAAAAGGCCAGGGGGACCAAGATAGAGCGAGGTAGATACACAGACAGAGAGAGGGAGACAGAGAGAGAGAGAGAGAGCAGGCTTCTCAGCGACTGTTATTTCTGCATAGATAAGTGACAGAGCTGTTATAGAGAGATGGCTGGAGAGGGAAGGAGGAGGGCGGATAAGATAGAGATAGGCAGGAGAAGATAAAGAGCAGCACGGACAGAGTGAGTGGGCGTATGTGAGTGGGAAAGTGTGATCACAGCTTTAGGAGGCAAGGCAGAATTTCTTTTGGTTCTGCATAATGATAAAAACCACGAGAGAAACAGAAGGGCTTAAAGCTGCATTAAGAAATTAATGTGAAATCTGTAAGTCATGTGAAAAATCTACAGGCTATATTAAAGGTGTGACATTTAGTGCATGTATGCGCGACTAGTATCACGGTTAAGTTTGGGTTTTTTGCGATATCCTGGAAATTTCATGCCAGAATGTACAGAGGTGATGGAAGAAATATTCAGACTCTTGAGTAAAAGTAGCAGCACCAATAATATACTTAAAGGGTAATTCCACTAAATCTAAACATTAAAGTGTGTTTACAGGTTTTGCGGAGTACTAGTGCATATGTAAAAAAATATATAAAGCTTTTTGTGGCACCAGAGGAAGCTGCATGTAATCTGGTCATTGCCTCCAGTGATGTTGCTCGGTGGCTAAATTGCATTGTGGGCAATGTAGGCGCCGTGTTTTTAAAAGGAAGAAAAAAAGAGGTGAATGAAAAAGGTGATATTTCAAAGTGTCCAACAGTGTAATACGAGTGCAATGCAGACGAGTGGACTGCCTTGCAAAACCTGTCGCCAACATTACCCACAATGCAACGTAGCCAAAGAGACATCACTGGAGGCAGTTTATCAGATTACATGCAGCTTCCTCTGGAGCCACAAAAGAGTTTATACTACTTTTTTCACAATGCAGAAGTGCTCCCCAAGACCTGTAAACACACTTTAATGTGTAACATGGGTGGAAGTACCTACATGAGAGTATGAAAGTATTATTTCATAGTAATTAAAAGTACTTTTTATGTTGAGAAATCACCCTCTGTGAGTGTCCTATTATTATATATCATATGAATGGATCACTATTTCTGATGCTTTAATGTATAAGTAATATTTCCCTCTGAGATGTTATGGACTAATTTGCTGGAGTAATTTATGATTACAGCCCTCGTTATCATTTTCTTTTTTTTACACCTTTTTCTAGTTTCAGGAATCCGGATTAACGCTTTTTTGTTTTGAGAAAGCAGAAAATGCCAGTTGGAATACTCTGATAACACCGGGATATTTTGGTGTCTCTGTCATGTGAGCATGTACATCATCGACTCCAGTTAGTTAAAGTTCTTCAGGAAAAATAAAATATCATGGCACATAAGGATGATAAACGTGCTGGAAACAGAAGGCCTGGCTTTGCAGAGCAGAATTTGTATTGTAACTTGTTTTCCGTTCCCAACGATCAGATGGAGGAGCTGAATCCTGCAGGGTGGTAAATGCAGCAGAGAGTTCTGGCAGCAGGAAATGTGTTCAGGCTCAGAAACGAGTGGCTGAGATGATGAGGAGTCAGGATACATCTGCAGAGAAAAGATCACAAACCTGGGTACTTTTATATAATACTTAATGTGAGAAAATATACCATCATCTTATTTTAATGACTAATTACAGCTTGGTTAGTGGTAGAAGAACATTTGCATGCATACATGTCCTGAGGTAGATGCTCTTTACTTGTCCAGTTCCATCTTTTTCTACATTCTACTTTAACTCTACTTCAGAGAAGGATTCAGAAATAATTTTTGTACTTTTTAGCACTTTTGTGTGCTCCTAGAAGGACAATCACCGGTTTAGCCGATAATACTTCTGGAGGACTTTTGCCTGAGAAGGTGTTTTTACACCCTTACACTGATACTTTTACTTCTTCCACACCTTAAAGGGTAACTAACCAATTTTACACATTAAAGTGTGTTTACAGGTCATGGGGAGTGCTACTGCATGTGTGGGGGAAACAAGTACTATAAAGCCTTTTAATGGACGTATTGGACTCATTATGGACAGTTTTTATAAGAATGATGCAGCATTACCTACAGTGCCACTGAGTAACATCACTGGAGGCATGTTTACTAGTTTTTCACAGATGAAGTTGTACACCCCAAGACTTTGGTGGAGTTACCCTTTAATTAGTTTGAGTATCTGAAAAATCATCTTGGCTTTAATGTTTTGACACTGACAATGTCATCATTCTACAAAGACATTGTCCAAACCAACTGCTCAGAAGCCATTTAGTCTCATCAGATTACGCACAAAGCTCTTTGACCACTGGAGGGCACCACACACATCATATGTTATTATATCGAGTGTCAGGGCTGTCTGTGACTGTGTAGCTATGATTTTAATGAAGCACAGTGTACAGGCTGCATTGCTTACCTACAGAACAAATATGACTGTGACTGAATATGATGTGAAAAATTGTTAATAGTGCTTAGTTGCATTTCACAGGCCGATGAGGATGAGGAATTTGATTAGCCCTAATTGGCTGCTGGAGGATCAATCATGTTCCTGGAGGTATACAGATCAATAAGCAGCCTGGCTGCCTCGGTAAAACCTCCAACTATTTGAAGCTTCTCCGGCTGAAAGCAAAGTTATTAGAGACATTTAAATCTTTGCTACTTTATGATAATTATCAGTGTTTTATAATTGGTTGACTGTGGGAATATTTCTCATGTGAGATAACTGAATCCTTAACCTTCATTCCCTCCTGCTGTGATTCTGATTCATTTCAGGCTGTGTTTGCCTGCATCCTTTATGTGTGTGTGTGTGTGTGTGTGTGTGTAGGCTTGTGAGTGCATTTGCCCGTGTGTGTGTGTGTGTGTGTGTGTGTGTGTGTGTGTGTGTGAAGCCTAATCAAATACAAGCAGACACACCTTTTCATCCTCTTATTGCTCTTATACTCAAAGTCTTAGACATTCCCCCTCACTTATACTCTGCTGCTCGCCACACTGCTCTAACACACAGACACACACAGACACACACACACACACACACACACACACACACACACACACACACACACACACACACA
>OMLP01046024.1:47545-57896 GCA_900302685.1 Spondyliosoma cantharus
GTTGGCTGTGCGAGAACGGAGACACAGTGGATAAAACAGAGGGAGAAAATGTGATGTTACTCCTCTGCACAAAAAAAACCCTGTGCAGGGTTTTTATCTCTCATTGTGGCACACACACACACACACGCACGCGCGCATGCACACACACACACACACACACACACACACACAGGTAAAGACATGTATGTGTGTGTGTGAGAAGATTAAGATGACAATGAAAGTGACTGTGCCGGAGCGAGTCTTGAGCGTGTGCAGCAATGCAGTTAGATGCAAGGATCCTTGCAGCTGGCTCCACTGTGCACGGCCAATCATCCTGCTGCTGCTGCCTCAAGGTCAGAGAACAACCCAACTCAGCTCTGAGGGAGGACAGAGAGCCAGAGAGAGAGAGAGATTGAGAGAGAGAGAGAGAGAGAGAGAGAGCAGTGCCAAAAACCTTCTGTCAGCCATCTGTGTAGTGACTTACGTCCCACTTTGCTGACTGAGCCTGTGAGCCGTTATGCATTTGGTCATTCACGACCCCCGCCAGAGACGCTCAAAGCTGCACCAAACACCCATTCACATCCAATGTGCTGACTGAGGCCACTGGGAATCACCCACTTTACTCTGGCGATGTCTCCCCCTGCTGGTTCAGATGGGGGAGAGCCTCTGTGTGCTGCAGTCAGTCAGGTTAGAGCGTCTACTGTACTGCCACAGGATGGGTGCCCTCTACAAGAGGTCATGAGTTGAATCAGGGGAAAGAAAAAAAGGAGGGTATTCTGCCGTGCAAAATGTATTATATGTATTTCCTAGACTTCTCTTTTACTATTGGTGAAATAAATTGTAGTTTTTTTTACTTAAAGATATAAAATATAAGAATCAAAATGACTCAGAAGCCTAACTAGTCACATATTAATGTACTTAGTAAAGTACATTTCCCTTCCAGCTCCAGTCAGTGGTCAACAAAACAGAACATAAACAGCCAACAATGGAGATCACCTCCATGGATCACTGCTGCACTCAGGTTGTTGAGCGGGAGTGAAGCCAAATTAGCTTTATTATCAGTAGAGTGATCTGGATCAGAGCAGAATCTGATGTCGCTGCAGGTGTTTATTCCTCCAGGGGGTCTGGCCCTGCACCTTACTTTTACTGAGACTATTATTGCAAATCATCGACTTCCCTTTTGTTGCTTTTTATATTACTTATATTACTACTATTATTACTTACGTTGCCAATTTCTTAATTTGTTTTCTTCACATGGTAAGATGCTTATTAATAAGTATAGGTTATTTTTATTCTTTCACATTTAGGGATTTCCAGTTTACAAATAATCACTGCTGTATGAACTTAAAGTTGAACCAGGTCTACTTCTGTCTCTCCCACAGAAATGTTTGCGGTTTAACCCAGACGCCACAGTGTGGAAGGCCAAGCAGCAGGTGCTGTGCTCCCTGACTGAATCTCTTCGTGATGTCTTGAACTACGGTCTGTTCCAGCCTGCCACGGATGGACATGACGCCAAGTTCCTGGAGGAGGAGAGGCTCCTCAGAGAGTACCCACAGTCCTTTGAGAAAGGGGTACCATATTTAGAGGTATGACTCCATCCTGTCTTTTGTCTGAGCCCAGATTTTTCTGTTTTACATCCAGATGACTGAAATAAAGACAGCAGCACTTCAAGGCAGTTTAGACTAAATCTACTCTACCTGGTCCTTGTGTTATTCAAGCCAGATCTGGTTTATGAATGAAGTTGGATACACACTTCACAGAGGAGTGTCACAGAACTGCTCAGCAACATCCACTAATCTCTTATCCAGTCCATACAGTCGCCTTCCTTTCAAGCTACATTATGGCCCAGCGGAGGCTCTAAACTGCAGTAAAGCCAGACCATCTCTTTCACAAGTCTCGTCTTCTGTGATGTAAAAGTGGAGGTTTGTGAAGCAAACCAGATAAAGCTCCTCTGTACAATGAATTTGCAGGCCCCATTTTGTGAATCTAGGCCAAAAGCTATGAGAATTAAGGACAAACGCTCTCTGTGTTCGGATTAACTCCTCATTTCCTTTCTCTTCTTTTCTCTGGGGTTCAGTTTCGATACAAGACCAGGGTGTACAAACAGACCAATCTGGATGAGAAGCAACTGGCCAAACTGCACACGAAGGTATGAAACCCATTTGTCTCTGAGGCAGGAAGAGTTCTAGCTGTTCTCTGTAAAACAGCAGCGCTTTTTCTTCGCATGCAGGCCAGCCTGAAGAAATTCATGGATTATATCCAAACCAGCGCTGTGGACAAGATGATCAAGTTTATAGACAAAGGCCTCGATCCAAACTTCCAGGACTCTGACACCGGCGGTAAGGATTACTACAGAGCCAAAACACCTGTCATCACCTCACATTTAGCATTTTACTCCTGTCACTTCATCCACTGACACATCTTTCTATCATATATCCAATAATAATAACAATGACTGAGTTACAGTGTGTTGCAATTTACGCTTGAAGGTCAAGGTCATGAGATGATTTATTTCATAAAGCAGTAAAAACCTTTTTGAAATTAAAAGTAAAACCTTAAGATTAATCATAAAAGTGACAGTTTGTTTATAGATTTTTGCCAAGAATAGACCCCATGAACTTTTGGAACCTCTGATTAAAAGGACATCTGTCATTTTCAATATTTTAGATAATTTCAGAGGAAAAATCTGCCGTTTTTAAAAAAAATCTACGAGTGAATACAATTTGACGTGGATCCTAGATCTGGTGAGCTTAGTTATGGGTGGAGGTATGCATTCTATCGAGTGCCTTTCTAGTTGTTAATGCAGAGAATGAGTCCAGACTTAATGCTTCACAGAATACTAAATGACAGAAAGTTTGATTCAGTCGAAGACATCTCGACTGCATAATGTTGTTTACTTTGCTTGTCGAGTGATTCAGAAGGTTAGTGACAAGAGCTGCCTCCAAATGTCTGACAGATTGTTTGGGTTGGCAAATAATATCTTTTATTTTAGGAGCCAGATAAAAAAAAATGATTTAAGGCCCCTATGAATTTTGTATTTTTAAAAAGTTTGATTTCACTTCTCATTTCATCCATCATCCATATATGCTGTACATTTATACCTCCACCCGCATGCCATCAAATCTCCTCCTTCATCTCTCCCTCTACTTACTGAATTGTTCTGTCTGTCAGTCAAATATATGAACTTGAGATTCAACACCTCCAGCCACCTCCTCTCAGCCACAGGAGCACACTTGTGTCCAGCAGCTTCATGGCCCGTGGCTCTGCTGTAGAAACTTGACCTTTAAACTCTCTCGCAAATAACAAGCCTCCCCCTCTCCGTCTACTGCTCTCGGCTCTGCAGTATGTTGGCCTAACACTTTGTCAAGAATCTGCGCCAGTGCTGTTTACAATTTGGTGGCTTTTCCCAGATCCTGTTAGTGCTCAGGGGGCACAGCAGACGGCTCATTTACAGTTTGAGTGTGCTTCTCCGTGTCGCTCCAGCTACTCTGGGAGCAAGTGTCAAAACACAACACACAGCCTGTCATCACGGGTGTGAAACACACTTCCGCTTCAGAACACCGGGGGGCAACAGAGAGCCCTGATGAGCCCCCTTACTATCATACTGTACACACACCATATTGGAAAGACACACACACAATGCATACACACCTTAGACTTTGAGAAGGGTGTGATGTTGGACACTTGTTTCTGTGCTCTGTATTAGATTTTAATGATACCAGCAAAAATCAGTAGTTGAAAATGGACTTGATCATTTTAAATGTGGATGGATATATGTATTATTTATTATTTCATCATATTAATAACTTTGACACAAGAACAACTCAGGTTTGCTGTAAAACTCACAAAATGTCTGTTTTAAAGACATATGCAACATCTCTGTATTAACATTTATAAAAACGACGAGAACATTATCACATATTTTGTTGAGTTGTGTAGTCAAAGAGACAGTATGTATGAATTTCGTTTAAAACTTTCAAAAATGAACAAAAATCATCAACAGAATTTGAAGAAACAACTGTTTTGAGGTGATGACATCTATCTGTTGTGTTGCAGGAAAGTTAGCATGCTAAACAGCTAGCCCCAGCCCATCCAGGTCTCAAGCTCCTTTGCTAGTGGTTTCAACGCCAACACACATCTGGTCCCCAAGGTTCCATGTCCCGCTAGCTGCACGGCTAACTGAGCTAACAGTTATAGGCAATTAGCGGTTACTCTGGTGGCTAATTCTTACATAATGCACCTATAAATTATCTAAATTCTTTTCAACAATGTTCAAATCCAGAGAAATTGTAATGATGTGTTTCATTTTGCCACCTGTGGTGATAATTTCCAGGAGAATGGAAGAGACATTGGATATATTTTCCTTCTTTATGTTAGTTGTTTAACGATAAAGACAACAAATCCTATAATCCCATGCTACCTTTGATTTTTGTTTTGTTTTGACTGAGCACCAGAAATGATATACATTAGCATTTAAAAACAACTGTAGGATCAAAAAATCTACAGCAAATGTATTTAGATGGTTTCCTCCTCTTTCTAGATTGTTGGGTCATGTCGAGATGTTCTGACGGTTGTAGTCCAGGAGCTATAAGTCCTTCAGTATCAGGTCGACGGGCTTTTGAAAAATGCTGTTCCAGGACGCAGAGATCCCCACCTTTGTCACACATTTCACATTTGTCCTGCGCGTCTTTCTGAAGCTCCTTCTTCGTGCCCTCTTGCTTAGCAGAACACTAACACTAAGTACCTTTAATAGGACATAAAATTATTCTACCACATTCAGCGTGGCTTCTGTCAGCGGGGGCTCACTTCCATCTCTGCCAAGGGAGCAGCTTAATGGGCATCCCCCATGTCGTCCTGACATGTTAACTTCACAGGAAGTGCAGCTGAAACATCCCCCCGAATTATTTGTACCTGAGATCTACAGAAACTGTTCGCAGATAAAAGCCCTCATTCGTTTTTTCCTCTTTGCCAAAAACCTCTCTTGTCGTCATGGCAGCTAGCGCTCAGTTTCCTGTTCTTACTGGGAGCACTCTGAATGCTTTTATTCTTCTTGGTGCCATTGAACTCTCTCGCTGAAGAACTTCAAGTGTGCTGAGAGTGGTTAAAGGTGTTGTGACACAGCATTGCTTTTATTTTGAAATATTTCCATTGAGTTTCTTTGCTGCCTTTATTTAATGTCAGGGTAATTGGAAACATACCAATGCACTGGGAGGGAAGACAGCTTTTGGCAATTACTGGGAAGCGAACGGTGTGCTTGTGGGATGAAGCCAATCTCTGTGGGTGACATAGCAGGATGCTTTTACAGTTGGTTGAATTGTCTCAGGGCTGAATAATCTCTTTAAATTCTTCCTTCACACCCACATCCTGAGGATTTTATTGTTACAACTGAATGCAAATAATTGATTTTCGATTAAAGCGGTAATTGTCAGCACTGCTTTGCGACTTTAGTGAGTTCTAGTCTTTTAAAAAGGCATCTAGCGAAAGACTTTCTGGACATAAAGATCTAAACTACTCTACGCTGTCGATTGTCACTTTTATTTGTGAGACGAGTGAGATGCTTTTATGTGGCTGTGGCTGTCTGAACTGACTGTGTTCAGTGAGTTGAAGAGGGCAGCAGCACTTCAGTCCAACCAGCTATCTGTTTCCAGGCCTAATGTAATTATTTAACTTGACTATTACATTTTTATTTTTGCCAAAATACAGAGTTTAGGAGGGTGAAGTTGCTACAGGCTGTGGCTGAGGCTGTGCCTCCTAAACTCTGTATTTTGGGATAATAAAAATTTAACAGTCAAGTAAACCACCAAAATAAAATGGGTTTGTAAATTAGAGATGACAGCGACATGGAAATGATCCATCCATTACAAAAGTCAAGCCCAACCCTCATGGGTTTGCAGGTGGTTTTAAAAAAGATATTCTCTCTCAAGCTCGGCAAAGAAAATCTGCAACACAGGTCAATAGAAATCAGCATAAATGGAGGCCATCTTAGAACAAATACATCCCTTACTTCCTTGTAGACAGGAAAGAAAAACAAAAACATGTACCTCATTCGCAATTTCACCTTGCTCACACAACAGACAAAGTGTGTCCTCTTCTTGAGCCGCAATTTGTTGATGAATGAATAAGCAACCTAACAAGCTGAACTAAGATGTTGGACATGATGAGCATCATAATGGCTTCATATCTGAATATTTGCTGCAGCTTCACCACTGCTTAGCCTAATTACAGCCAATGGGCTTCTATCTACCATGTCTGGAGACTATCTTGTTTATAATATTTTTGAAAAAGTGGAATTTGTGATCATTAGTAGCACCATGTAGCAACATTTTTATCCTGTAGGTGTTGACACAGGTTGGTTTCCGCCGACGAACCGGTGGTGGCAGTACTGCACAAAGAAGCAATGAATGCGCCAAACAAAGGCAGTGAAGAAGAGACCAAACATTGTTGGAGTCAAAAGATTTTAGAAGCGGAGGTTTCATGGGGTGGCTTTTTGGTAAGAATCCCTGAATGTGAACATAAGTTTTGATTGCAAGAAAACTCCACATGGTGTCTGCTGCAACTAACTTTGGAGCTTGTCAACAAACAGATTAGCTGCTATCAGCGGATTTACCGCTGTGAACCTGACACCAAGATGGTGTCTGCATGGAAATATGATTGACTTGGAACACAAACAGATTCCAGAGAAGGAGACACTATTTCTTAGAGTTAAATCTGTCTGTTTACTGCATGAGAAAGCTGCTGTTTTTTTTCAAGAATATAACCTCAAAGCAAGGACGGAAGTGTTTAACTGTTATAAGACTATAAATAGTTGGAATGTATTGTTGAAAGTTTCCCCACAGAGTATCTCGGCAGCCCCCCTTGGAGCAAACAATCTGGCCACAGCCTCCCCCAAATAATATGACTTTCAGACTCCTGCTCAAGAACAAATCCTTCCTACAATAAATTAAAAACTTTAATCGATTCTCATTGTGTGTGTGTCTGCCAGAGACTCCTCTGTCCCTGGCGGTGCAGTGCGAGCCGGGTGGAGGTGAGTCCATCCGGGTCCTGGTGGAGGGCGGGGCTCACATCGACTTCCGCGCCAAAGACGGGCTCACATCAATACACAAGGCTGTTCGAGGCCACCGCCATACAGCCCTGCTGGTAAACACTCTCACATGTTTAGAAATGCTGTTATAATGAGGTTCCATTATCATGAAAACCTACACCAGGGTATAAATCTGCAACATGGATGCTTACTGATGCAGTATTGTCTCCATTTGTATTACTGTACGAGCAAACAAGCTGAAGACGGAATAAACAGTCCCTCAGACTCAGCAGTCCACTCCCACGTACACAGAGAATGAACATGAAGAAAAAGAAATCTATTATTCTATTCAACCAGAGAGGAAAATTACATTAAAATACAGATTGTTTACATTTCAGGCATTTGTCCAGAATCTCAGCTCCCAAACGTATACCTGTAGACGGGGCGCTCATTCAGGGGGAGATGATTGTGTGTTCCATTGTCAGAGTCCATATTTTCCACAAAGGAAAGTAACAGCTGCTAAAGATTTACAGCAGACGCTGACTGAATACGTAATGCTCACCAGCCTGAGGTACTGCGTGACCTCCCTGAACCTCTGTTTTCCCGTCCTGATATAAAATTCCATGAATATTCCTCGACTTGAAATTGGAAACCGCCTTAATATTTTATTTGTCCTTGCTCCTCTTTTAGTGTAGTGTTGTTCGCTCATAAAAGACATTTCTTACACTGAATCCAGCATTAGAGAAAAAGGCCTGTAAATGAGGTTTGGCTTCTCTGCCGTCTTTTCTGCAGGTCCTGTTGTCTCTGGGTGCATCTCCGGACTATAAGGACCGGCGAGGGCTGACGCCACTCTATCACACTGTGCTGACAGGGGGAGAGACCTCCTGCTGTGAAACACTCCTTTACCACCGCGCCAAACTGGGCATCAGGGATGAGAACGGCTGGGACGAGACACATCAGGTAGATATACGGGGATCATTTCAGTCCCATAAGACTTTAAGACACTTGTCAGAGGCTCTTTAAAGGGGTTTTAATGAGATTCTTGATAAAGGAAGTCAATAAGTAATGTGGATTCAAAAGTATTTTATTTTTCAATGTCACATGTAAAAACTTGCAGTTACAAAGATCTTCAGATCATCACATTAGTTTCCAACATGTGAAAATGAAATAATGTTAATGTAAACTGGGCATTTTCACTTGTGATTAGCTTTTTTACACATGTGGATAAGAATACTAAATGGTGCATACAGTTACTTCTGCACTAAATAAACAGCAAAACTTTAGTCAGAGGGTGCTCGGGGCAAAATATTTCAATCTAATGAGGTCAGTGGCCTAATTTGTGTCTATTTAGGGATGTCATATGACAGCGACAGAGAAGAAGTCCTGCCTCGTGACGTTCGGGGTTTCTGGTTTTCTGTGGCTCGTTTTGCACAAATGTGCAAGCGTCATGATTTGAAATGTGTCAGTGTCATCTGTGTTCCAGTTTCTGCGTTCGTACAAGCGTCTGTGTCCACGTCAAACACCATTCATGCCATGAAACACCTCTCATCTTTCACCTTGGACACCTTTTCACCCTCCATCCCACCCACCCTGCGTCTGTGGCCACATGCTCCAGCAGTGAAATGGACAGAAAATGAAAAAAGGTATCAGCCTCTTTGCCTCAGTGCGATCACCCACTCGCACTTCATCAGCGTTTGTCTCTCTGCTGTAGTCGCTCGTGTCCTCAATCTTAATCTGTCTGTGTGTGTTGAGTGGGATCTGACACATAAATGTGGCATTGGTGCTGAGAATTTTTCTTAAACGTCTTTCTCTATATTATTTACTCACACTGAATATCTTTAGATTTGGATATTTATTCTTTGCAATGTTCTTCACAGGATCAATTCATCACTAATACAAATGAGGTTGATTTACATTTGTTCTCAGTCCTATTCATATTAAGTAACAGCATAATCATATGTCACTGTAATATTAAGTCATTTTCCACTTAAATGAGTGATTTTTCTTGTTCCCTGGCCTTATTCTTTTCTATTAGCTTTACCTGTTTGCTAGCATTCAATTTATTTCAATTATTACTGTGCGCAGCAAGTCAAATCTGAAGTAATTTGATCTGTAAACGCATTTTTACCTATTTCCACTTGAAATGTCTTGTCAAATTCCATCCTTCTGTTGTTATTTCTCCACAAATTCAGTGTTAATTTCTTGCATTTCAGCTTTCCTTTTGTTCCAGTGGGCTACTTATGCAATAATGATAGATAATAATAGATGAGGTCGAGGTGAATCCACTGAATCCATTATTTTCTTATGTCATGTTCACTGCCAAGCTTAAATTACTGTCCATTACCTAAGGATGACATGTGAGCCTACACTGACTTAGTCACTCTTTAAAGGGAAGAAGTGGCCTTACTATGATTAGCTGCAGTTTAATGTAATCTATTGTTAAGTTGTTGACCCAAAATTTGTTCAAATAGTCCTGATATTTGATTGCATAGGAGAGCTGCCAACCAATCAGAAATGAGGATTTAATGCTGGTATAACTGAGTCATCTCGTGGTGAAATAGCAAGTTTATAGTTGCGATGTTGCTGTACGTGTGTGTCAATACGGTTATTGTGATTATCGGATCTCACTCGTATCCTCTTGAGTTTGGAGGTGCCGTTGATTAAACGTGATGTCACTTTATAACTGTCACCTTGTCCCTCTCTCCGTGTCGCCGTCTCGTCTTCATCCTTGTTTTGCTTCTCCGCCTCTCTGTTCTCTTTATTAATCAACGACAAAAATCCTTCTGTTTTTTTTTTGTTTTTTTTTTACTTCCTTTTCTCTCCCTCTTCCTATCTCTCGTCCACGATCTGTTCATCCTCACTCAGGCCTGTCAGAATGGGAACTCGCAGCATCTGGAGCACCTCCTCTTCTACGGGGCGGATTCTTCCTCCACGAATGCCTCTGGAAACACTGCCTTGCACGTCTGTGCTTTATACAACAAGGTAGGGGCTCCTTTTTTTTTCATGGAGATCAAATGTCAGATTCTGTAGAGCGGAGAAAATGTTACGATCAAACACCTGAAATCTTTGAACACGCAGTTTAACAAGGTGGATCTTTACTGTCGCTGAATAATTGATTCATCTTTGGGTTTTTTTTTTTTTTAAGTTCAGCCTCCTCAACCTGAACCTGACAACAGGCTAATTCCTTTAATTACTCTTGAAATAAGTATCTTCTTAGCTGAAAGGAAGACATCTGAGCAATCTGAAAACATAATACTGACTCTGAATTTGTATTTTTCCTGAAGATAAAAGCAGAGACATACAACTTTTCAACTTTCCACCCTGATATGTTTTCATTTTGATATAACAAGC